>PVIR01001372.1:0-125712 GCA_004026965.1 Petromus typicus | reverse complement strand
TCTAAAAGGCCTAATTTACAGTCTAAGTTGAAACAAAGTTTGCCAAAATTCTGCCCATGCCAGCTTCAGATGGCTTTATCTAGGGGGAAACAAAATTTCTTAGAAAAGAGTAGATGGAATGACTAATGAAAATACTAGGTAGTTCTTTTCCCTTTGGTACTGTGGCGACCTGTCATGGTGGAGGTTAAGACCCCATGGGCTTGATCCTGGG
This sequence comes from Petromus typicus, assembly GCA_004026965.1. NCBI lineage: Eukaryota > Metazoa > Chordata > Mammalia > Rodentia > Petromuridae > Petromus > Petromus typicus. The sequence continues at coordinate 125,501 of PVIR01001372.1, read as the reverse complement.
AAGAAATACACTCTGGTGCTCCCCTCCATTTCTTTATGTGCAGTCTGGCACTGTGCTTGTATTTGTGCAGCGTTTTTACCAGTCAGTAAGCACCGGGAGCTGTGATTCGGGTGAGATCACAGGGTGAGTCAATGAGAAAACACACACTCACACCTGATCCCGGCTTGAGAACCATTGCTGCAACCTAACAACTCGGGCCGACCTTCAGCATGGTGACAGAAGGGACAGGAGACAGAGCCCTATAGCTCAGAATTTTAAATTAGTCAATATACGTTGTCCAAAAACATGTTTGAAAAGCCTGAAATATCTGGGGTGCATATCCCTGTCCTCCAGAAACATGAAGCTGACCTTTTGGAAGACAGTTTGCAACTGATGACTTAAAAGACATCTCAAAAAAATTTAAAAAGAGATAGAATGCAGCTCAGCACAAAAGCCTTGGTTCAGTCTCCAGGAACACCGGAAGAACTTGCCAAGTGTGGCTTTGGTGTCAACAGCTTTTAAACCAAGGGACTTTATAAGTGCCCCGGGTTAGTGACTAGGCTCTGTAGTTCTCATATTTCATATTCCTTACTCTGCCAGCGCCTCCTCTACCTGGACCTTCCCCTGGTGGGTGTGTACCGGCCAAAATTTGCCGTGATATAAACTCATTCCGTTGGGTCACTTCTCGTCCATGCCTCAGCGCAGTGCTGCCAGCCACACGTGGTCAAACCACCGGCAGAGGTGCTAGCAGCGGTCGTGCAGCGCTCTGCGGGGTCAGGTGGCCCTGGAGAGGTGCCTGGCACTCAGCTGGTGCTGTACTCAACGGGTAGATGCCCTCCATGGGTTCTGCATGTGCCACATTGCCCCGGGATCGAAGGCACTCTCATCTCCCCTCCTGCCTGTGCGTGACCCCTGGCTGTTTTTGGTCTCAATGGGCAGCAGGGAGGTGGTCGTGCATGCTCTGCTGAACTGTTTGGGTATATCCCGCTTAAGAAAAGTCTGTTGTATACAAATCTGTATTAACCAAAGTAAAAATTATATAAGTGACACTTCAAGGAGTACCATGGAAAGTAAAGTCTCAGATAGAGCTTAGAAAACGTACTAAATCAATCCTGGGAATCTTTAAAGAAATAATCAGCGAAGAAGCCAAATGAAGTAAAATGAGCTTTGCTCTGAGTTGCTTTTTGTGTAAGTACTTGGAATATCAGCAGTGCTCAGGCAGGTCCCCCTCTCATGGAACTGTTTCCCAAACTGAAATAATCACCTTCCTGGCCAACTGCTTACTTGATTGGAATGAATTTTTTGAAAAGTCCAAAACTAGCAGAGCCAAGTGATATAATTCCATTGCTCTGGGAGGCTGAGGCAGGAGGATCACAAGTTTGGGCCCTGCTTGAACAAGTTACTAAGTTAATGAGACTTTGTCTCAGACAAAAATGTGAATGAGGCCCTGAGGGCAATCCCTAGTGCTGCCCTCAGCCCCTAAAAAGAAGAATGAAGCCAACCTGCTGCCTAAAACAGGTTCTAACAACCAATTACTGTTTTCCTACTTTTATGCAATTATTTTAATAGTATTTTCTTTATGACTGTGTTATTCTCACTGAGGACACATAAAATTTTTACCTAATAAAGTGTCTTTATTAAATATTTAGAGGTTAATGCAATAGTAATTCACTCACATAGCTCAGCTCTTTCTATGTCTCTAGTATTTCTCTACTTTGTAACAAGTTCTCATTTTAAACGATAGTTGATTTAAAAACATACCTGTATGAATTGGCCAATTTTTAAATAAGTAATCTTTCCTTCTTCTTGTATAACAAAATGCTTTCTGTAAGACTTTAGAAAAATGTAACGAATACATCAGAAAAAAAAAATCTGTACTTTAGATGTTGCAGGGCATTATATGAGAACTAGTTTGCTTTCTGATATTTGTTTTTTCTGTACAGGGAAATCAAAGTCCTCAGGAACTTGTGTACTGTGGGCTCTTCCTGTATGTAGCTCACAGTCTGCTGGCAGAGATTTCTCAGGGGACAATCTGTGCATCTGCTCATCTTCAATCTGTGACATTCGATGGGCATCTACCCTGACATTTCTGAGTGAAATGAGAATTGTAATTTTTATTGATGCTGTTAGATTGCTTTCCAAAGATGCAAGTACTCACCTTTCCACCAGGGGTACGTTTGGGTACCTTTATTCTGTCCTCCCCAGCCAGGAGGTGCCACCGCTTTTTATTATTTTATACCACCTGGCTAAGCATATGCCATTGTTAGTTCTTTGGTAGAGAAGCACGCATGAAATTCACCATCTTTAAGTCCAGAGCTCAGGAGTATGAAGTACGTCACACTCTTGCACAACTGTCCCCTCTGTCCATCTCTAGGACATTTTGTATCTTGCAGATCTGTTCTAATTAAGCCCCACATCCCTGCTCCTCATACTGGCCCCTCAGCAGCCACCATTCTGCTTTCTGTGTGTATGATCTTGCCTTTCCAGGGGCCTCAGATCAGCAGGAAGCACAGAGGATTTATTCTTTTGTGACAGTTTGGCTTCCTTTAGAATAATGTCTTCAAGAAAGATATCTTGCACTGAAAAATACTTTGGAAGACACAATGCACTCTAGTAGTAAGGATCAAAATTCGCACACATTTGAGGTGGAGCTCAGCAGCAGAGAGCTTCTGTCCACGCATGAGGTGCTGGGTTTGCTCCCAGAGAAAGAAAGGAAGTCAGGAAGTCAGTCTGTCTGTCTGAATTTGAAATTTTGAATTTGCTGGTTGGGTCACAGAGTATGAACTAGAAAGTTCCAGTGGGAACACTGCTATAGATGAGACTGTGAGATAGAGAAAGGGCACCGTGCAGGGCCTTGGGGCAGGAGAACGCTGGGTGACATCCGTCTCTGTGGCTGGAGATGGAGAGAAGGAGCTGAAACGAGAGGGTGGCATTAGATTAGGGTGGGGAGATAGGTGGGACCACACTGCCTAGGATCCCAGGGACTGTCTTGAGGCAGTTGGGCTTTATGTTTTTCTAAAGATACTTGAAAGCAAGCCGTGGAATGATTGTCACTCTTTATAGCTCCAGAGAAGTGTATCTTTTGTCCTAACAACCAATCTGTGTGGAGTGAGACAGGTGACTTAGGCCCAGTGAGCCAGGCACAGCCCGTGGCAGCTCTGTCTCCTGCATTTGGCAGGTGAGATCAGAATACCTCAAGACTTCCTTCTCACTGTGGCACTGTAGCCAAGATAGATGTGTTCCTTTGCCCAGGGCTTTGAATCCTAAATAAAAAGGATCAAGTGGGATAACTGACTTGCGCAGCAGCAGTAGAGACAGGAGGAGCCCAGCGCTGCCCAGGCTCTAGGCTTCGCCCAAGCCCTGCAGCTGCCCGTGTGACCACCGCGTGGGCCACACTCATCTTGCCAGTCTGAGACCTGGCCGGAACAGAAAGATCATGTTGCATCTAGTCTGCTCTGAGTGCCTGACCTCTGCACAGGGTGGGGCAGTGCAGAGCACTCCTGTGTCCATGCGGTTGGCTGTCAGGGTTCCCAGGGCTCTTCAGCATCACCTCAGAATCAGGTCTGTGGCTGTGCGGAGTTTGAGACAGTGCCAGATGCTCCCACGCTGTCCGGCCGCCTGACCCAGCCCCCAGTCCCTCCTGTGTGGTGACTCGGTCAGCACTCACAGTGGCTCATCCACCTCAAGCCTCACCTGCGCGGTGGTGGTGGCCTCTGGGAAGTTCCCATGATCCCCGTGCATCCTTGGCACCTGCTCTCCGCTCCCCACAAGTTTCAGCTCCACGAAAATCGCCTGTCTTTTCTTGGCACATTGCTAAGAGCAGCAGCTCTGTGGTGTTTGACTTCATGGTGCTCGGATGAGGGAACGAGCCTTACACCTAGACACTGGCGCTCCACAGAGTCACATGTGCATGTCAGACAGTTGCCAAATGCCTGTTTGTGTCAGATCATAGAGAATAGCATACTTAAAAGTTTAATATTGCGGGGGAAGCATCTCATCTGTGTCCTTGTAGTACACTGTAATTCAACATTTAATGATAGTCTTTTGATAGAATTTATGTCTATTACCATTTTGAAATCAGTCTCACACTTTTGATAGCATACTTCATTTTCCGTTTCTGCGTTGCTTTCTCTGACCCCCCTTGTCTAACAAAATGATGTTTTGTTGTTGTCACTGGTGTTAGCCACAGAGGTTTCCACGTTCTGATGGACAACATTAAAAAATGTCATTTTTTACTTATGGAGCCCATCTCCTGCTTAGAATTCAGCTGAGGGAAAATGTTGTAGCTGTGGGAAAAATAAGGAAGATAAAGTGGAGTGTCCTTCCCATCTGTGATTGCGTAGGATTTCCCGCTGAGAGTTTTGTGGTAAGGATGCTTTTGTTGAAAGTAGTGTCTAATTTTGAGTAAAAATATAAAATAGTAATAGAACTTAGGAATTAGATACAAGGAAATGGACTTGATGACATCCTCAGTGTTTGCTCTAAATATTGGTAGAAAGTTACACGATTGTTTCTGCTCTGGGGGCCTCCTAAGTCTTGTAAATTTCTCCTCATGATATTTTATACAAATGGAATACACTTTGAGAATGCTAAACCGCTATTATCTTAATATCACAATATGTAAGTGAATGACACTAATAGTTTTAGAAGTTCATTCAGAAATAATTTTAGCAAATATATCGCTTTTCTCATGAGAAGAAAATTCACAATGCTACTGGTCACCTATTACAAACCATTTTGGCTTCATGCTGTGTATTTTAATCTGTAATTTAATGTTTTAAATGTAAATCATTTTGGCTTCTGCATAAAAAGCACCCCCCAAAATTCCCATTTCATTCTTGGGCAGTATTCCAGCTTATAAATTTATTGAAGTGCTACCGAATGTAAATTCATTTAGTTGGACTAATGGGTTCATAAAATTATGCCATACTTCATTATAATCTTTTTCCTAAAGTAGAAAATCCTTGGCTTTATAATATCCAGCTGTTTTAAATTTTTTAGTTTGATTTAAGGTTAATGTTTATGGACATAAGTGCTGCTGAGAACTTTAATTATGACATTTTCAGTGTGAAAAGACCTTAAAGGATATTGAAATGTTATTTAAATTCTAAGAAAATCTGAATGCTATAAATTGTTCAGGTGAGTTTCTCCAAGTTCACTGTTTTTCTTCTGAAGTGTATATGCTCAGTTTCAATCTCAGTGTTCATGTTTTGTAGTCATAGTGGTTTTCACAACATTTCTTCAGTTATCCGGTAGTGAATCTGTGTCTTCTCTAGGACTGGATTCTTTTTTTTCCAAAAAAACTTGGGTTTGGTCATGGTTATAATCCACATTTGATATATTCCAGGCTGTTATATTCAGTAGTGTTCATTAAAGTTCATAGTTACTTTAATTTTTATATGTTTAAAACAGTAAAGTATGAGGGTTATGACTGATTGTAAATTCATACATATTTTATTTATGCAAAACCTGAGTCTTCACAGTTGTCTGAGAATATTAGCTGCTGGTTATTTATCAGTGCTACACATCCAAAATGACTTGCTGTCTTTCATTCATAAAATAAACTCTTTTGGAAATTTTAATGAAAGTGTAAATAGTAATTCCTGGAGCAGACCCTGAGGTAACACTGACTGATTTCAGTACAGACAAGGGTCAGAAGCCGCTGTCAGGTAGGTGTTCGCGCCCCAACTCTCCAGAGCCTGGGCAGAAATGACAGTAGGTCTGTGACAGAATCAGTCGGCCTGCGGTGAGCCTTCTTCAGGCCTCCTTTTGTGTATGTGATGTTTTCCTTTCCCTCAGAAAGGCCAGATAAGCTACTGCTTTGCTATCTCTTGGGGAGCCTGGGCTCTGAGCCTCCCCAGGGCTTGCCCTGGTCCAGGCTGAGGGACAGAACAGAGCTGAATCCAGTCCCTGCCCTCCTCTGCTGCCGGTGGCCATGTGCCAAGGGGCAAGTCACACGGAAAGGGGAGAACTGTATTTCTCCCTCATAGCTTGGCAAGAAGGAAACGTGTCCATATAGATGGAAGAAAGGGAAGAGAGCTTTAGTCACAAAACCCAGTCACTGAGTGGTCTTAGGATTACTGATGTCCCAAAAAGAAGAAAACAGGCCTGACTTCAACCTCGTAGTGGTTTCCCCTTCGCAGCCCCCGGGCTCCGTGTTTGCTGACGTAGTGACTGTCCTGGGTGTTGCTCAGGCACTCTCTTCCAACTGTCTCTTCAGCCAGTCGATTCTTGTGTAGGATATATCAGATAAAACTGTCCTTTGTATATTTCTTGTTATATTATTTTTAAAAAGCTAGCAAAAATACAAGATACTTGGTTATCTTATATTTAAATAATTATATTGTTAATGTGCAGCTAAGCTCTTAGCTGACCATTGCTAGGCCAGAGATTAGCTCAGTGGTTCTGGCACCTGCCTCACAAGCAGAAAGTGCTGAGTTTGATCCCTGGTACAAAAAAAATAAATAAATAAATAAAAAATAACCGTTGTTGGCTGCATAAAAGTAATCATCTTTGCTCCATAAATATCATCTTATTTCACAGCAGCAAAAAACAATTAAATATTCCCATATCAACTGAGAGACATGTGCTAAGCATGACTATTTCCCCAGGGTATATATACTCAACTATTGCTGTTGTTTCACGATACTGTATCATAAACACATATAAAAGATCTTGTTGTCTGGTCAGTGAATCACATTTAAATTACAACTACTGTTCATTAAGATCCTAATGATGTGCTATTTAGAATATTGAGGTTTGTGGAATCAGGTTGGTTCCTGGTTTGAACAATTACAAAACCACATTTGTAAGAAGATCACTAAGGAAATTTTTAATGCTTCTTTCACCTATGATGGTGTTTCAAAAATTTTAAGGACAGTTATAAAGAAGAGTTTTGTCCCTTAAAGAATATTGATTAAATGTCACCTTCCTTAAGTCTGGATGGAGAAATAGCATATTTCAGTGCAGTGTGTTCAGGAGGCAGAAAGCTTCACATGGGAACTTCGCAAGGATGTGACAGAAACCAGACTCGCATGTGGAAGTTACTCAGGGGCCAATGCTTGGGAGTGATGGCCGATCCTTTCTCTCTTGAGTATCTTGGCCGTTTATTTCAGATTATTTATAGTGATGTTATTTTATCCTCAGAGTCAGTAGAGCAGAATTTGAAAATAGTTGTGGCAAGTTTGTTTTTTTAAGGACAAAAGAGCTAAATTTTAAATTTTAATTATTTGTGCAAAATCACTGTTTATTTATTTATTTATTTTAAAATTTTAAATCTGGACCTAAAATGTAAGTCCTTCTTAGCTTGGAATATTTCTGTTTCTCCTAGAAAATGGCATTTCTAGTCATCAGGTTGGAGCACTGAGCTTCCCACAGGATGCTGTGTGACATGATTGTCCTGGAGGTGGATGGATGTGGGGTGCTCACCATGGAGTGAAAATTGCCATGACAAAATCATGTTAATATACCTTTACACTGGTTCTAAAAGTAAAAGGCTTTCCTACCCATTAGGCTGTTCTGACCACCATCCATATCTTAGGCTTCATTTTGAGTTAACATGATAAGAGCTTATTTTCAATAATTACTTGGAAAATTTTTGAAAAATTAATGAGCATTTCTTTTTATTCTTTAACTGTTGTTAAACCATAGTGTGACCTTTAGAAACCACCGAGTCTTTTGGTTCAGAACTAAGACTTAAAGGATAATTACCTTCCCATTTTTCACATGGAACTTGAACTTATACCCATACTAACCATAGCTGTGCATGTGACCTTAAATGAAACCCAGGAAGAATCTAGTTAGAGTCAACACAAAGACATTGGCTTAAATCAAATTTTCCATTACTGTGCTTTGGCTCAAAAGTTAGTTTTTAAAATTAAAAAAAAAAATCAACACAAAGTGACATCATGATACAAATCATTACTGATGCATGTAGTTGGAAATCCAGAAGGAAGGTAGGTTTTAAGGTCAAACAGGAGAAGAGCATTGTCAAGATGCAGGTTCTTCCTGCCTGTCTGCTTCTCTCCGAAGGCCTATTTAACCCCCAACGCTGCTTCCAGCACTGAAGCCTTACGCATCCTCGTTGATCAAGAGAAGGAAAGAGACATTTCCCTCCTTTAAAAAAAGAAAGGAGCCCTCTCTTCCAGAAACCCTAACAAACCCTTGGCCTTAGAGTTCTGATCCCACTTGGGAGCAGCCACTGAGAAGGGGATCGATGTTACCGTGGAAAATTAAATACCTCCTCAGAGTCAAGGTCCGCATTAGCGCCTTCAAGTACATAAGCTGTGTGGAGAAAATAGAGTTCTTCATGGAAGGAAGGAGGAGGAAATGAATAGCAGGTGGGCTGCAGTAATGTCTACTACAACATCTCTGTAATTTCAAGCAATTTATGATAATGCCAGTTTAAATTGGCATTTTGGGGCAGAGGTCACTGTGATGACCTTCAGCTTGGTGTCTTTTTGCTCTGCTGTAGTAGGTTTTAGCGTTGAGTAACTTGAGTATCACAGGATTATCTGTGTCTGTCACAGGGGTATCCACGGGCTGAGAACGTCAGCACTCTGTCTTCTGCCTTGGGCCAGACATTGTTTTTCTGTGGAATCGGAGCATAGGACCGTTTGGCTCCTAATTGAACATCTATACTGTTTTATAATTCCTATTGATCCCTACCTGGCCATGTACACCAGTTTACAATCTCATTTGCTTTGGCTGTTCGCAGCCAAACACTGCGTGATGCCTTCTTATCCTGTGTTTTGGCTCCTCTCTTAGTGGTCTTCATGATGTCTGCAGTGTTCTTCTGACCTGTCACTCTTTCGCCCTAATTGTCTATCTCTTCTAGGTCTCTTGGATCTTTCACTGGCATCATTCAGAAGTTCAGACTGTGACCTTCTTCTCTCTCCTGCAGCATTCTAGCTACAGTACACTTCTGACCCCTTAACACTGTGGTTATGTGGGCCCAAACACAGCGTTCTTTGAATGGCAGATTCTTGCTTTGCTTATTAAAGCTGGTTTCAAAATAGATATTCAGATTTCAATACTTTTCTGACACTTTAAAATTTACCTTCTGTTTTACTCTTCAAAATTTAGACATACAAATACTGGACTTCATCAGAATTTTAAACTCTGTTTAAGATACCATGAAGAGGGCCAGGCATTTAGCTCAGTGATTCCAGCACCTGCCCTGCAAGTACAAAGGCCAGGTTCCATCCCTGGTAACCACGTACAACAATGCTGGTTGTGGAGACTCACGCTAACCAACAATCAGAACCACATACCACAGTGCCAGTTGTGTTGGCTCTCACTTACAATTCCAGCACTTGGGAGGCAGAGGCAGGAGGATTGCTGTGAGTTCAAGGCTGAGCTCAGGGGCCAACCTGAACTACAAAGTGAGACCCTGTTTGGAAAAAAAAAAGATACCATTAAGAAATGGCAAAGGGAAGTCACAGACTCAGAATACATGTGTAATGTATATCTGACCATCTCTTGAATAAGATATCTGAGTTAGGTAGTCATATTTTATCATAATGTATTGAGAGCTATATCATAGTTATGTAATCTATTGCATTTGGAAAAGCAGGGTGAAGTATATGTAAGAACTACTTTTTGTTTCAATATTTTGTTAGTCTGAAGTTATTTTAAAATTTAAGATTAATAATACTAGCAAAAATCTTTTAAAAACCCAACAAAAAATGCTGGTTGATAAACACATGAAAAGATGATCAGGACTGTTAGAAGTCAGAAAAATATAATTTGCAAATTAAGACCTCAATTTTATACATAAAATATCAATGATAAAGGTAAACAACATCAAAATCAGAGGGATATGGCTTGACCAGAAGTCCCATGCTTTCGCCCTGGGAGTATGAAATAACAGAACCGCCATGACACATGGTTCATCCGTGTCCTAAAATGTTCATTTGTACCTGTGTCATCAGCCAACCTGATAGGCACCGCACGACTGACAAGTTCTACTCCCAACTACTTTTTTTTTAAACAGAGTCTCACTTTGTAGTTCAGGCCTGCCCTGAGCTCAGCCTCAAACTCACATCACAGCAATCTTCGTGCCTCTGCCTCTCGAGTGCTGGGATTCCAGGTGTGAGCCACCACAGTTCTCCATGCCCAGTATTGTATGTGGTTGCCAGGGAATTGAACCTTGGCCCTTGTGCTTGAAAGACAGGCACCGGAACCACTGAGCTAACTCCCCGGCCCCTCCCAACTACTCATAAAGAGCATGAAAACATGTTCACACCAATCTGCACGTGCACACTCACAGCATCTTTACTCATAATGTAGACAGTCCGTATTATGAATCCATACATAGGCTAGCACAGTATTCTGCACATGTTTAAAATAGCAGAGATTGAGCTGGGACGTTACCACATTTTTTAACTGGTGATATTTTCAGTTATGATAAATTGATTGGAATAAACCCTAACCTAAGTCACACCCCATCTTGAATACTCTTAATGAAAAAATGAGAAACTATTTGGACATCCAGCAGCATGGATGAGATTTAAACACTTTTAATGGAGTGTCAGCAAATAGTGGTTGCCCAGAGTGTGTGTGTGTCTGTGTGTGTGTGTCTGTGTATGTATGTGTATGTGTGTGTCTCCCTGCCTTGAATACTGTATATCTTGACTTAGTAGACTTACATATTTATCCAAATGTGTTGTAGGAAAAATTTTACTTCAGTTAAATAAAAGGCCGAGAATAAAGCAGAATGCCTGGTATTAAAGGAACTCTTACTAAAATTTTAAAGTGTGAACTGTTCATGTAAACAAAGCTTTCTGTAGTTGTTCCATGGTAGGCCCCTAAAGAAATTTTACTATCTGTTATTTTCAGATGGCATATATCTTAGGCTGTTTTCCTTAAATTTTAGGTTATAGACATCTAAAATATCTGCTCATGTACACTTCTGTAGAAAGCTAGGACACTCACAATTCTGACAAAAACACTTGCCAAAAAAGGGAAAATGTTTCTAATTGTGATACAGCAGGTTGTCCAATGTTCAGTTTCAGTAATATGTAAAACTCCTGGGAGTATGTCCTTTTAGGTAAGTTTGCTTCTCCATATCTTGCATTTGTTCCTTTTCATTTGGAAGGTGGTTAGTGTAATAAAATATTTTTCTTATATTTTACAAGTAATATTTTTCTGGAACTGAGAAAATTTGTTACTGTTATATAAGAGATGCTGAAAATTTCTTCTCGAAAGCTGTTTAATAATCAGTCAAGTTTTAATATTCATAAATTATATGTAATTCATTAGGAGATGATGAAATGAACATTTCCTAAATGAATATTTGTATCAACTTCAATAAATTAAACTCCTATAGAATTCATAACATGTTTATGTATATATTTTGATAAACAAAACTCTAGACATGAGGGATTTATATTATGTCTTTTGAGACTTGATTTTGTGTTTCATAATGAATTCTGTTGACAAACATTGATTCATTTTTCCTGACATGTAGGTAGATAAACTTTCTATAAACTCAGACAGCACTTCATAGACTATTGGTTTGTCTGTCACTCATCAGACAGCCGTCTTCAGATTGTCAGATCTCCCATATTTTCTGCCATCCACACAGAGCCACGTGGATTCAGTCAGGATTCTTGAGGGCTCTGTGTCAGCTGGGGTTGGGTCTTGGAGAGCCTGGATTCCCGCTCAGTGCAGAGGCGTCTTCGTGGCTTCTTACCTACCCAGGGAAGATTTACAGTTCGTTTTACACATTGACGCCCTCGTTGAAGTTAATATTCCTTAACAGTGAGTTCCTCTTCAGCGTCAGTTTTGCCTTGCTTTGGCAGAAAGAAGGAAAGAGATGAACAAATGGAAAAGAGAAGCTAAAATTTCAACTCCAATATTTTCTGAAGGTAACTTTTCTGAAATAAAGGGGGAAAAAATCATATTCTCAAATTTCCTGCACCCAAACTGGCCACCCTTACCACGTACACCAACTCTTCTGCTCCTCCTAACAGTTCTGCACATCAGCCATCGCTGTTATAGTTTGCGTTTTATAAATGAGGGCTCTCGGGAATCTTCACGGCTCCCAAAGAAATGGCCGATTCTGAGCCTCACTGCCGTCCGGAGCCCAGGTGCCTTCTCCTGCACCGCAGTCTGCAAGAGTAGACACTGTGGGGTCTGTGAGAGGCGGGACTCTTCCAAGGCATCGCCACAGTGGAGGGGTGCTGTGCCCCTCACTCCTTCTGTCCTGACTCTTCACTGATGGTTGTGTGGCACTTACTCAGCGTTTGCTTTGAGCTCTGCTGAGTGTCAGGCTTAAGGGAATAGTCAATCGTGTACTTAAAATGTAGCAAATACATTTTTTTCACAAATACATAGAATTTTTTAAATTGTTTTTATTGGTACATGTTTTCTGTACATAATGATTCTTGCATTGATCATGGAGAGTTTGCAGATGTACATAATGTATCTTAGTTATTTTTCCTCCTCTTTTTCCCTCCTCTCTTCCCTTATCTCTTGGTTTCTTTTTATAAATTGTTTAAAGTAAAATTCCATTTCTCCCTTAATCATGAAATGCTTAGCTACCCAACCTTTTTTTTTTTTTAAACAGTACTGGGGATTCAACTGGGGTCCTTCAGACTAAGCTACGTGCTTAGCCCTTTTTTATTTTGTATTTTGAGACAGGGTCTCCCTAAGTTACCTAGTCCAGTCCTATCTTGGGGTACTCCTGCTTCAGCCTCCCCGAACGCCATCTCATTTAATTTATGGTAAGAGAGCCTACTTTCAAAGATGCAGATTAGATGTTTCCATATTGTCTACACTATTTCTCTTTCCTTCTTCTTTCCCCTTATGTACATTCCCTCTGTCATCTTTTACCCATATTCTTCCCACATAACGTGAGTTCTTGTCTGATTTTCTCCTTTCTACACTTAGTCCCCTTGGTACATCTCTCCAATCCTGACTTCCTTTTCTAGCTTCAGTTCTTTAGCATTATATATTCATTTGCCTCTCCTATCTTCCTGTGCCTGTATTTTACAGAAGGCTGAAGCATAACAGAATGAAAATTTAACCTGACATTCTTTCGAACTCCACATTACCCTTAATGATAATACCAGATTTCAGGCACTAAAGTTTATAACCTCAAAGTCATGTGTGATTCATCGCTTGCCTTTGTGCTTTTTATAAAAGCCGTCTCAGAGTCTTATTAACGCCTCATTCAGCATGCTGCTCTGCTTCCGCTTTCCACTTTCTCAGCAAGTGTTTGCTGTGTCTCTTCGTGAATCCGCTGCTCCTTCCGCTCCCACTCAGTGGTCTGTCTTCCTTCATGCCTGGCTTTTCAGAAAGCTCGTCCTGGCTCAGTGAAGTCTGATGTGTGCTCTTAAATCCACTTCCACCTTAATCCTCTACTGCATATTCACTGACTGCGTGGCAGACAGCAGGGGAATACATAGACCGTCACACAGCGCTCCTGCCCCACCTGTGCGTACTCAGATTGGAGAGTTTAAACATGAAAACCACACCAACAGTACATGGCAGTGCCTCCTGAGAGCCAAACAAGAAGTTCCTTGTGGGTTTTCAACTGAGTCTTGGAGGTTACTGTAACTTCTGCTAGCAGAAATTTTGGTGGCACTTGAGTCTGTGGAAAACACTACACAGAGATTTGGATGCACACGGAATAACTCTCCCTTGATGCAGATAGCTCTGTTCTAAAGGGGAGTCGGGACAGGGCGCGGTCCATGGTAGGTTGGTAAAGGTGGGGCTCCTACCACAACACAGTTTCTACCTGTTGAATTTCCACCCCCTTTGAATACACTTCCTATCATGCTTTTTAAAAATATAATTTTGGTTTGTGTTATTATTCCTTGTGAGCTGTCCCTTTTATCTTTTCCTGATACCTGTCCACTCTCCCATACACGTTTATATGTACAGATTTTACATCCCAATAGTGCGTTCCACAGAGTCACAAGAGGAAAAATAGTAATTTGAGAAATTTTCTTAATTTTGTAACATCTCACAAGCTGAAGGGACATACTACATCATCACTAAAAAAGTTGAACTGTAGTGCAATAAATAGCATGTGTCTCTCTACTCAGCTCCTTCCATGTAAACATTTCCAGTGATAAGAAAAAGTGTTCCAAATTAAATAGAAATCTCATCAATCAAGCTTTCTAAACTACATTTAAATTGCTCTTATGTTTTATTAATTTCCTACGTGCTACTATTTATAATAAAAAAAGAAGTGTACTAAAGTTTTCCAGTGATTCATTTATAAATCAGTCTAGGCATTACTGGGTACATTGCTATTCCTTAAACTATCATCTATATAGAATTTCATGAATTATTGCCACTTTTCCAAGATACCACAATCGATATTAAAGAAAATACAAAATTTGCTTCTTTTTAGTAGTAGTATTGGATAACTAACATGAATTTCCTTCCAGCAGATATGATAGGGTAATCTAGGCTTTGATCACATTTATTAAATCATTAATCTTTTAAGTACATACCATAAATTTCCAAGTCAGGAATTTACCTAGTGATAATTTTAATCACTTGTATACTCTCTTCCCCAAAATTGCAACTAATAGAAAACTTGTCATTTTATACATTTCATGATCCTTCATAACATTGTAATTCATGAGGTTTCACTGGTACCATGATAGTTTTCCTATATATTAAGCAAGGAAAAATCCTACTTGATATCGATGACCTTTTTCTTCTATATCAATGACACAGTAATAGCTTACTCTTGCTCTTCACAGTGTGCCACACATAGCATTTTCATATTTTGTTAATTTACTTAACACATTAAAGTTATTTACACCAAGGGTCACTGTAATAATTCCTTATCAAGATGGTAGCACTTTTTATGTTTTACCTTTATATTAAATCTTGTAGTTAGTAGAGGTTTATTCATGTCTAGCCTTGCTAAATAGAAAAAAATATGAACTTTTATCAATTTGCTTTAAAGAAGTTGGTTTCATCTGCTGTCACCTTCTACTTTTTAGCATCCATTTCCTTTTGCATCTGTAATATTTCTTGATATGCAGCATTATGACCCACAAGTTAGCAGACGTCCTTTTGTGTGTGAGAATTACGATGACCGAGGAAGAATCAGCCTATGAGTTGTTCATCCCTCCTCAGGTGACGTGATGGTGCCACGACTCTGGAAAGCTTGTTTAAGACTTAATAGGAAGTAGTAGTAGTTGTCAGATGTAAATTACTGATGGTTCCAACACCTGCCTTGTAAGCACAAGGTCCTGAGTTCAATCTCTAATACCAAAAAAAAAAAAAAGAGTAAACTTTTGGTATTGGTAGGCTCACATAATAATAAAAGCTCACAGTGCCTAATTTACAAAATACTAGGTTCAGTCTGGCCTTTGCCTCTGTGAATATGAGTCTTGCAGTATCCCTCACAAAGGCTTCGTCCTCTAGTGCTGTCAGCAGCTGTCCACAGGGTCTCGGGAGATCGGAGAGCAGCCTCACTGTGTCCGGGACGCAGCATCCCAGATGCCCTTGGTTTTAGCTTCCTGCAGTGAGCAGGACTGGCTGGTTTCCACCAGTGACCGCCGCTGCAAGGGTCTCACCGCAGTGTACTTTCTCACTCACTTTCCTCTTCCTTGTACTCCCCAGTAGGAAACGGCAAGGGCCAGGGACCCCTCAGAACTGTGCCTTCGGAAGTAAAGAGGCAGGTGTTAGTTAGCCTGGGAAGCAGGTCAGCACAGTGCAGCCTGGGGACAACCCCCTGGAAGTGGCTGCCCTGCTGTGAACCCCGCCCTCTCCTCCCCGATTGTTAGGCCTCTGTTAGCCTCCACTCCTCCCTGCGCAGGTTTCTTGGTTTTGAGCCAGGATTTTGCTGGGAAGTCCAAGCCAGCCTTGAACTCACTATGGATCCAGCAGCACCTTGATAAGTCCTTGCAAAAAAGCATTCGGACCAAATACATAAGGCACTGGGATATGTTTTAGGCAGAATCAATGAAGTTCACACTCCAAGGAAAACAGAATGAGGCTCTCCCCGCCCCCCCCCGAGGCGCAGTGTGGCCTGGGTTGTGGGTGTTTACGTGGTCTTGCATGTCTGTAAGGTGAGTGGTAGAGTAGTTATTCTGCACTGTTTACTCTTTACCTGGTGTCTCTTGCCTTAAGGCCAGGTTGCCTGTTAGCCGGCTAACGTAAAAACTGACCCTGTTGGCTAGGTTGAAACACAGTCCATTTTTGGTGATTGAACACCCATTTAATTGTAATCTGTTTATCCAGAACAGAAGCCTTTGATGTAACTTTTAGAATTTATGGACTTGAGTATCTTCACACTCTTAGGACTTTAGGAATGAGAAGAAAAACAGGCCAAAGAAAAAACTGTATAAGCACTTGGATTATGACTTGAAGCAGCAGCTTTACCTCATCTTCTTATATTTTTATTTCTTTGATTCTACTTCAGTCCAGGATTCTGACTGAGGCCAGAGGACTCTTTAAGCCTGGAGTTGGGAACCTATAAATAGATAGATAAATGAATTGACGAAGTAATATATTTTAAAAATAAAATAGCCCTCATGGTGGAAATGATAGCACATACTAAGATGACATCAATACTAGAATTAAAAGCAAATTACAAAAAACCAAAAAAAAAAAAAAAAAAAAGGGCTGGGAAGTTAGTTCAGTGGTTCCAGCACCTGTCTTGCAAGGGCAAGGACCCTGGTTCGATTCCCCGGTAACCACATAACAATACTGGGTGTGGAGACCCACACCCAGCAGCAACCAGTACCACATACCACAGTGCCGGGCGTGGTGGCTCACACCTGTAATCCCAGCACTCGGGAGGCAGAGGCAGGAGGATTGTGATGTGAGTTGGAGGCTGAGCTGAGGGCTAGCCTGAACCACAAAGTGAGACCCTGTCTCAAAAAACCTTAAAAAAAAGCAAATTTACTGTAATAGCAAGTACTATAATTTCAGAAGCCATCTACCTTGCAAAAATGTATTTAATACAGGCCTCACAAAAAGGATTAAACAAGCAAAATAAGAAATATTGAAATTAATAATTGTAAAGAAGGGAAAGAAAACATTTGATGGTTAAAAAAAATTAAGAGAAAAAAAAGCATACATATTGAGGGGGTGGGAAGTTGGAGGATAGGCCAGGGAAAGGGAAAAATTAAAATCAAGTCATGTCATGTACTGGTACATGAATTCTCAATGTTGATCGTAATCATGATGTATATATATATAATATACCAATAAAATCACTTAAAACTTTTCTGAAAAATTCAAACACTATTATAACTCATGTATGTGATCAACATATTTTATAGTAGATTTTCCAAAGTAGTCAAGGCGCTAACATATTATTTTCATTAAATTATATTCACTTATCTATTTTGAGAAGAAAATTTTGTTCTGAAAACAGTGATACAAACTGATTCAGATAATAGTCATCGCATATTAGTTAACTTTGTATATGTATTCAGGGAGAATTTTGCTGAGCTTGAAGCCAAGGATCTCCTGCCTCCGAGCTGCATATGCAGCCCTCTTCTGATGGCCATGACTTTGAGGTCAACCAGGGCTGCACAGTGAGTTCAGGGTCCATCCATGGCGTGATCTATTGGAACGATTCTGGTCCTGCTCCTCCCCGATCTCTTCCTTAAACACCATTGAAGTGAGATATCCTGCTGCAGTCAGAGGTCACACGAGAATCTTCTTAAAATAATGAAAATCTTCAAAAGCTGAATTGGGATGATAGTTGCCCCGTTCGGTGAGTTAACTGATAACCATTGAATTTTTCACTTAAGATTGCTAGAGAAATACACAATCTCCATTTTTAATAGATGTATATGTGAAAAATAAGAAAGAAACCAAGCTATTATCCAGATGAAAACAAAACAGTAAAATCACCAGGCAAGTACCCAATTGTTGATAGTGATGACTAGATTTGGGGTCATGTCCTGTAGCCGTTTTATCTCTTGAAACCATAGCTTTTTTTCGTGGGTCCACAGACTCGGGCGTCATTTCTATAATGAACTCTTCAACTCTTGACATACAGGGGGGTTTGATTTGGCCATTTTTTTCTGGTATTGCCTTGATGCAGTCTCATCACTAAAATCTTATTTTTGTTTTTTCTCATCCATGAAGAGCTACCCATTGTAACTATGGTATTTTGTTTTTGTATACAAACTAAGAGCAAGTTCACCAGTCCAGATGGTGGATTCTCAGGTAAGTTCCAGTATCGGTCACTTTTTCTCTTTCACCACCCTGCTGAAGTTACACGGTCTCTTGGAAAACCTGGCAGAGGAGACCTCACTGCAGATGAAGACATGGCTGTAGTAGATTTACCCTGGATCTCAGAGTTTTCCTTTGTTCTTATTTTGAAAAGTGCCAAATATGAAAACCCCTCGCAGGCAGCTACAGATGTGCAGGCGGCTCGCTGCACACAGGTTCTGTCTGCCGGTCGGCTGTACTTCTTCTCTGCGTTGTACTTTCCTATTCTAGCTCTGGGCTTCTAAACATAGTGCATGATTCGCAGCAGTCAGTCTCTCGGGCCCAGGACTCTGGACCTGCACTTGGTGTCAGGACATGTCAGCAGACAAAAGTCTTTTCCCAGAAAAGGGAAAGACTGAGCCATGTCGGCAGGGATAGCAGCAAGCACAGCACCTTGGGTCACCGAAAAGAAAAGAAGGACAGAGGCACAAACTTCTCTAGGGGAACAAAATCACAGTCGCACAGTGGATCTGTACTGAAGAAACAGAAGTAGTCCATCATTCGTGTGAGTTCCAAAGTGTGCTGCATGAAGGGCCCCTTACTTGAAAAAGTTCAGGAAGTGTCACATGCGTTCTCTCCAGGCTGAAAACCTCTATGATATAGCATAGCAATGGGGGTGTACAGAGCATGAGAGATTTTTCAGTGTACCTCTTGGAGCTCTCTGAGATTGTTTTCTGAGATACAGGCACAATTTTCGTTCAGCTTGCCTTCCCACATGGTTTGCATTGGGTTCCATCTAGTTAGGGAAACCTTAAGAGCTTCACAAAAGGAGTTCTCTCCCAGCCCAAAACATATATTCCCCCAAGCCAACATGAAGATTCTGACCCCTGGGAACCTATGACAGTGATGGAATAAATACAATCACAAACCAGGTTGGTGTATATTTGAAAGCCATATGTAAAAGTTTTATGTGATTTTTTATTGTCTTTTCTAGCTTTCTTGCCCCTTGGTGTTATTGGCATCTGATTTTAATTCCACCTTGGGTCATCCCCAGTCCCATGGCAATGATTTTAGTCAAAATGGCTTTGATAATAAGACATAGGCCACCATCTGGGACTTAGATTCTTGTGGGCCTGATCGGTAGTTTGATGGTTTTAAAGAACTCACCTGTGAAGATGAATGTAAACTGAGTCAAAACAGCAGGGTGATATGTAGGTCCGTTACTCTCCAGAAATATTTGTGACATTACTTTTTTAATACAGAGATCCCGTGGTCTCATGTCCAAAGATTTGGGTTTAGTAAACTGAGAGACCTAGATATTTTTTCAAACCCTCTCCATAAGGTTCTGATACCCACTAGGATTGAGATCCACTCTGTCTATGTGGTCCCCGGGTTGTAACATGGGGCCCAGGGCCAGTCTGCATAGGTTTGAATCCTGGCTCTTTCATTTCTGGTGTGTATGCGATTAGACAAGTTACTGACGGCCCCCAGCCTCATTGTATTCACAGGTAAAGTAGAGACAGCAAGAGTGTTTCCTGTCACTGTCAAGGTTATGTGAAATGACCTGGTACAGTACTTTGCATGACTTTGATTTATCGTGATTGGCCAGGAAATGTTGAGTCCTCTGTATGACTAAGACTATATATCCAGCTTCCTGGTGAGCTTGGTACGGTCTGGGAACTCAGTGAGGGAAATGTTTGTTATTTTGTAATACAGTAAAAACACACAGAATTTACTCTTCAGAGTCCATCAGGTTTTATGTTCACACTCACATCACAGCAGCACGGTTGGATAGCTAGAACAGAAACTGTGTGTCCTGCGAAGTCTAAACTCTTGACACTTTGACTCCTTCCGCTGAGAAAACTGCGTAGCCTTGGCTGTCCACTCTTGCAGGTTCCTTGTGCCTCCCTGAGGAAGCCCCCTTGCCCTGATTTTCTTGTATTTTTTTATACCCACTGTTACTCTCCAGGGGTTAGTGAAGGCCACAAAGATTCCATAGCTGTTTCAATTCTTTTGTCACAAATGCAAGTCCCTGGTCTTGTGCACCCTGGTGGTGATGCAGGTTAATGGATCGCCTCTTCCTCCGCATTGTTTCTGTGTAGCATGTGCTTCCTCGCGAGGAGGAACCGTGGCCTCTGCTGCTCCCCTGCAGTCCTGCCAGTGTGCGAGGCTCTGGAGAAGTGCCTGGTGGGCATTCAGTCCCATTTGCAGCTCACTGAACTGAAATGGTTTTCCAGAGAACTGAGCTCTCAGACTATTTTCCCCTCCACCCTGTGAACCACCAGAGGCAGAGAGCAGTGAGTCCCCGGACGACACCGCCCCAAGGCCTGTGTTCTCGAGGCCTCCTGCTCTGAGCAGAACTTAGGTTATCTGAGTGCCGGCCCAAGATTTAAGTTTCTCAGGCATAAAAATAAGTCAAATGCCGGAAGGACTAGCAGGCTGGCACTTGGATAGCAAATGGGCTGCTCCCACCCTGTCTCCTTTCAGCTTCTGAAGACCGCCCACAGCCCCGAGCCCTGACCAGGTGCTGCTGTCCTACAGACAGAAACTCAGCCTGCCAAGGTGTTTTGTTTGGCCCGCACAATTTTTTAAAGTGTTTTAAATTAGTAGCCTCTATTTAAAAATGAGAAGATTTCATGTAAATCTGAATGCCCCATCCCTCTCGAAGCAGGGGACGCTCTGGCAGCACCCAGCCTGCACTCCGGCATGCCAGGGCTTGGCAAGCCTTGAGTCGCAGCTGTGGCAGCTGCGGCTGCCCTGAGCCAAGGCCTGTGATCTCCTGCTGCCTCTCCCCTCTGTTAGCTCACAGTCCAAGACTCCCTGGGCCCCATGGGTGGCCCCGGTAGCTCCTTAGAGGGCCTTGTCTTTCCTGGTTCCTTCCTTAGTAGACTTCTCAGTTGTTTGTTTGAAAGGCTGTGTGAGCACAAAGCCAATGGCAAGCATGGCAACCTGGTCTGAGATTTGAAAATCTATTGATTTCATTTTGTTTTCACAGTTGGAAAAACAACCTAGGGCCGGAGACAGCTCAGTGGTAGAGCACTTGCCGAGCATGCATAAGGCCCCGGATTCAGTTCCCTGGTACTGAAGACAAACAAAAAACACCAAAATGGCCCAAATATGGAAAGTGGGAACACGGTTGCCATCTTACTATAGTTTTCCACATATATATATTTTTTGATTTCTCAAAAACAAAGCAAAATAACAACCACATGGACAATATGAAAGATTAACAACCAGAAAATCTTGCTTATTAACTCAGTGCTCCATTTTATAATTAATATTAGTAGCTAAGCACTTTGGGTGTCACTTCTGTTAAGTACAACCTTTCTACTTTAAATATTGTTTCTCTTTCTTGCTTTCAAAAATATCTAAAAAGTAGACTCTATGTTTAGAATTGAACAGGTGAGGAAACTGATCGTAAGTATAGTTAGACAGCTTGCCTTTGGGGGAGTTTGGTTTCATACCTAGGTCTTATAGTTCAAAGTCATTACCTCAGTGACTGAGCTGGGTCCTGCATTGAAATGAACTGTTTCCCTCCAGCTCTAAAATTTTAAAAATGCAAGAAGAAACAAAAACTTCTGGTTCATTACAAATATTTAAACTTCAGCACGATTTTCCTGTGCCTTTTTTAGATCTCAGAACAAAAAGACTATATGAATTGTAAAGGTTTCCACCAGTAGCCACAGTGACTGTGTCAGTGACGTCATCATTAGAAGACTTTATTGGATGAAATAGCATCTGATTACAGACATCTCATTTGCAAAATCCTAAACATTTTCCGTGCCCTACTGAAGAAAATTTTACTACTTTAATCAAGATTCAACTTAAACCACTTAGTGATTTTAGGCAGAGCCATTGTCTCAGATGTCTTAAATTGTGAGATTGAACTGACTTAAAGGTTGGGTGCATCATAAAGACCACCTGCTTTGCGACTGCTGCATGAGAATGCTCAGATACACACATTACTGTGGAAGCTGACTTCCGACTGAGTCGTCATGTCACTCCAAATGTGTGTAGGAATTCCATCATTGCCAGGCTCAGCTTGGACCATTGATTTGACATTCCTTAAGTTTTCATTCCATGTCTAATGATTTCAATTTTCCTGGAGTCGGACATGTCTTACTTGGATTTTTTAAAAAATCATGACATTTATTTTAGAATTGCTTCCATGTCGTTGAATCTTGCTCAGCCTCTTTGTGTTTGGTTGGCTGTGAATCCTGTGCAGAAGGCATAGTGTGCTGTGGAATCAAGGGGCAGCGGAGTGACCCAGCTCTCAGAGGTGTTGTCTGGCAGAAGGGAAAGCGTGGTCATCCTTTCTCAGCCTTCTCAGCGTGAGGAAGTTGCATTTCTCCTTGAAGGTCCGAATGAAGGATGACTTCTCCTAAATCCCCTCTGATTTCTACTCTCAGCTTTTCCCTTCTTCATTTCTTTCTCTTCTGTGACCTATTTGTACTTCTTACTCCTTAAAACACACCACACACATCTTATCATGGGAAGTCATGGGTAGCTTTGTGAGCTTCTGGGAGCACCCATTTTCTTTTTTGCTTGGTGTCACCGTGGGGTGCTGACAGAGGGGCAGAGGCAGCAGCTAGCAGTTAGAATATACTTGTATTAACATAAACATATCATGAGACTCAACTTTGATTAAATGAGAATCTACTTTTCCTCTTATTACAGACTCCTACTAAAAATAGCCAAAATGTACTTTTGATTACATTTTCTTTTCCTTCAAATGGTCATTCACATTTAGCTGTTTCTTACCCAGGACCCGGACCCTGACCCTTATTATGTGGTGATCCAAGAAATGATAAGTTTTTCTGAGGAAAGGTTTTGAATAACAAAGCCTACTACTCTGCCAAACTGAGCATTTGGAAAGTTGTAGAGGAAAATCCAGGCTTCTAGCATATTATTGGTCCTCTGTTGAGAAGAGTCCTCCGTTGCCTTAGCTCAGGTATTTGCTATTCCTAACTGGAAGACCCTGGTGCAGTGCTAGCTGTGCCCTGACTTTTTTTTTTTTTTAATCTTTATTGGTACATTAAATATACACATCATGATTGCACTCCATAATGGGGATTTGTACCAGTATAAGACACAACTTAATTCTCATTTTTTCCCATAGCCCTACCCACCCTACCACTCCCCTCATATATATAAAATTTGTTTCCTTACTTTTTTGTTACAATGTTGAGATTGTGCCCTGACTTCTTAGAGCAAGAGGTTACTTCCGGTGTCCTGTGCAAGGCAGCAGGGGCTCTGTTGATGCCTTAAAGATATTCTGATACAAATAAGAAACAAGGACACACAGACGCCCAACAACCTTCGCAGAGGGAAAAAGGCTACAGTGGCCAATACCAAATGGAATAGTCTATGTTCTTCTGGCAAAGAAAATAGCACCCACCTCGGACTAATGCTCAGAAAATGTTCGCTGGCCCCTGAGGTCTCTGTAGACTGTGCAGTGATTTGAAGGACGGAGGTGTTTCTCTGCTGGAGTATAGCAAGCTTTAGGGGAAGATGAGTGAGGGTCTCAGGTAAAGGTTGTGATGTTTCCAACTTCATTCCCCAGAATGGAAGGAAAATGAGTTCATGATGCTGATCAAAGGCTGTGTTATATAAACATTTGTACTGTGAGCCAATGGGTGATTATTATTTCGGATAGCAGACCAAGTCCAACAGAAAACGACTAGATCTGTCCCACTACAGGCACACTGCTGATAGCCGACGAGTGCCGTCCACCTTGTTTTGACAGATGGAATCCAGAACTGGGAAAAATGAGGCTATTTTTGGCTGGAGCTGTATTTTATTTATCTCTGTCTTGCTTCATAAAACACATTATTTCATCTAATGTGATCTGAGGTGCTAATCAGAGCACCTCTTCCTTTATTATTCTTCCAGTAAAGCCACAGCTTATCAAGTATGATAATCTCCTTTAATTTTTCTTTAACCTCATAATATTATTTCTGTTCTTTTTCCTAGTGTTTTTTCAGTTTCATAATTTCAACATGGAATATATATATATATTCTGCCCTTATCATCTTGGATTGCCCAATGAGTACTTTAGGACCCTTTCACAAATGTGAGTGTGTGGTGTTGGTGCTGTTTAAAATATGAATAGATAATCCTTACACCATCTTATGTTTCACCGTTTTTGTCTCCTGGACTACTTTGCTAGGAACTGTCTTGAAAAACAGAATTCCCTTATCTTTGACTTTATCATCTTAGGCCTCAGTGGCTATTTTTGATTTCCTTAAATTATCATTTTAAGACTCTTCTGCAGAGTAAAGACAGGGACCAAAGTCACTCTGGCTCAGTACTCATAATTTGCTTCTAGTATGGCTTCCCCAGGTTCGGGTGGCTCCTACCTCCGCATGGGGAAGGACTGCATGGCTCAGTTTTTCCCTCCTGTTGGTTTTCACAAGAAATTAACATCTGTCCTCCAAGAGTTCATTCTTGGGCTGGGGATTTAGCTCAGTGGTTCCAGCGCCTGTTTTGCAAGCACAAGGACCTGGGTTTGATTCTCCAGTTAACCATATACAATACTGGGCATGGAGACTCAGGCCCAGCAGCAGTCAGGACCACATACCACAGTACCGGGCGTGGTGGCTCATGCCTGTAATCCCAGCACTCGGGAGGCAGAGGCAGGAGGATTGCTGTGATGTGAGTTGGAGGCTGAGTTCAGGGCCAGCCTGAAGCACAAAGCGAGACCCTGTCTCAAAAAAAAAAAAAAAAAGAGTTCATTCTCCTCAGAGACACAGAAGCGGTGAGATAGAGGACAGGCGCAGTCCAGATCTCCTCTCCTGCCTCCATTTTCCGAGGAGAGGACAGAGGTCCTCAGGAAAGCAGGCGGATTGAGCAGGTAATGGGTTTACAGATTGGAGAGAAATTTATAAATGAAAGTTTTAACATATGAGAGGAATCATTTGTTGGTTCTTATGGATACAGAAGGCTTTAAAAACACATCAAGATTACTTAGCTCCTCATAGTTCCGTGTCCTTATTTCTCCGGTATGTCGCCACACTGACCTGTCCGAGGGCCCTGTGGTCCCACTGCCATCCGCGTGAGTGGTTGACGGTCCCTTGTGGCAGAGGAGCAGAGCAAGGCGATGAGAATCCAGGTGGACAGTGGGCTTGCTGGAGTTTTACCCATGGTTTGGGAACTGATGATTACAAACTACAGTGCTGGAAAAGGGAGCAGCTGGTAAGAGCAAAGTAGGAATAAGGCAGGTTGCTGGGAAAGAAACTCAGCCTCGCAACCTGTAATGATACTGAATGTTTCCTGTGAGAGTTGGGGGTGTCAGGTGGGTGACCAAACAGGGAATGCAACTTGGGGCAATGAAGCGTAAGTCTGGTTAACAGAAACTGGGCCTGAGCTACAAGAATAAAGAAAGGAGAAAAATGACAACGCAGAAACCCCAAGTTTGGAATAGAGAAAGTAGATCCTTGTGCCCAGCATTGAGACTGACCGGACTGGACTTGGCACAGCCACTGGGGGTAAGGTCACTGTCCTGTCTTCACATCTGGAGATCATGGGGGCCGCTGGCTGGCCTCCACTGTGGCCTCAGTGGGGAGTGGGAGCAGGGGGGAGCCAAGCCGGCCGCTCCGCACAGGGCCCTGCCACTCGCCACTCTGACTCCCACCTCGGAGGCTGTGGCCGTGAGAAGGGAGCACGCGCTTTATTACGGATCTGTGGCGTCCAGATGTGAAGCTAGACATTTAAAAAACACAGTTATATTTGATCTTGATAAGTGTCTTTATAAGTGAGGTAGGTTTTGTGACTCCAACTTTATATGTGAGCTAAATTAAGGTTAATTGTTTATTCAGGGATACAGAGCTGACAGTGACCACTGTGTGGATGCCATCTTCTGTGTGCCCACCACTGCCTTACATGAGAAATCGGCATTGTCCTAAGTGTTAGCTGTAAATAAGCTGTAAGCTAGATATGAACTTCTCCGTTTTAAGCAGGTTAGTCAAACGATCAAATGTACAGGGTGAAAATGAGCATTACAACAAAATCTTCTTAGAAAGCAAGAGACAGGGGCTTCCACACGTATTGCTTCTGTGTCACTTGCCAGGTACCACCTTTTGGCAGACCTGGGTTCAAAACCTGGCATTATGTGTGGCCAAGGGAAGCTTGATGACAGCTGTTTACTTCTAGGTTTGGAACAGGAGTGCAAACCCCCCGCCTCCCAGAAAGACTGTCCTAAGCATTCAGCATGATAAGAACGTAACTTCCCGAGTCTTACAGCCTGCACCATAGTTTGTGTTGAGTTGTGTCATCCATGGTGGGTCATGTGTCCGCGGATGCTCCACCCATGTGGACCTGGTCCTCACCCAGTCCTGCCCTTCTGTTCTCTGCAGAAGGCTTGTCTTACTTCACAGAACAGGCTAGAAGGCATAATTGCTCACAGCTCCTCTTCTGGCCCACCCTGTGACAGAGTTTGGACCTGTGGATTCCATAGAGGCCCCTCTTTTGAGGGCTTGCACCCCAGCCGTGGCTCTCCTGGGATGTGGTTAGGAGAGATTCCAGTTAATCACTCTCATCTCTCTCTACCCCTAAACCTATCTTCCCACATCCTCACTGGCCCAACAACAGTTTAGTACCCGGGTAAGAAAAGCTGAAGCCATCCCCTTGTAGGAGGCAGAGCTTCATGGGAGAAAGTTAAGAAGGACCTGCCCTGAAGGGACAGTGAGACTCCTACCTGTCCCCATTCCTGCCACCTTTCCCTATCTCCTTCTGCTTCCTGGCAGCCATGACGTAAGCAGTTCCTCTATCACCTGATCCTGCCATGGTCTCTGTGGCAACAGTCCCAAAGCAACAGGTCCAAGTGAGCATAGATTGAAACCTCCAAGAGTCCTTTGAACTTGTTTAGCACAGGTGTTTTCTTATTTGCTTGTTTGCTTTTACCGTAATGGACAGCTGACTCCCACCCATTAGATTCTATTCAAGAGGAAAGTGTATCTTATTCAAAATTACAGATCATATTTAACATTTGAACCATGTTTTCCTTATAAGCACAGATTACCTGGAACTTACTGGAACTGTGAGCTATTTCACTGGGAAGATTTGGGTAACAGGGAGACTGGCAGGAACGGGGGTGATAGCAGCGAGTACCTGCTGCATGGGTGAGCCGAGGAGGAGGCACTGCAAGCTGCTGATCGCACCTCCACCATGCCCGTGATCTCCTCGGTGATAGGACTTCCTAGGCCTAAGTCAACACCTTTGAATTAGGAAAGTAAACAAACCTGAGAGATTTACATGGAGGACTAGAGAGATGAGCTGGGATGGCTTCGGCTTTCCTCACTTGCGTGGTGAGCAGTTGATGTGGCAGTGAGGATCTAGGAAGATGGGTTTGGGATAGAGATAGAGAGATGAGGATGATTAATTGGAATCTCTCATTACCAGCCTGTCTGGATTCTGAGCCTAACCAGTCTCTTTGCCATTGTTCCAGGAAATTCGCCACTAGGGTGCCAGCGTGAACTTTCTGAAATACAAATTAGATCTCGATCGGTTTCCCCAACACTAAATACTCATTTCCAGGCCAAGTAGCAAAACATAGCTAGTCCTCATGTTCTTGAGGGTTACTCGTGTCCCCACAGCCTGTGTTCCTGTCGCACCAACCTCGTCCATTCAAAAATGTATGATGACACTGATATTTTAAACAGGCTGTTACTCTGGGTAGAAACCTGTCTGACTCCCTTCCATCCAACAAACTTTCTTCAGGGTGCAACGCTGTATTCTTTCTTCTCTGTAGCCTTTTCTGATTTCTGTGGCAAACGTGGTTGCTTCCTCTCCTGTGTTCTCATCGCACTTATTTGGGTATTCTTCTCACCCTGACTTTAATTTGCAAAGAATTCTTTCTCCCACACTGAACTTCAAGTCCCTCAAAGAATAAGGTCTCATCCCTGTCACCTCTCTGCCTGTTGCTGACAACAGTAACTGGTGTGTCCCAGCCACTCAAAATTATTTGTTGGATTATAAAAAAGAGCAAGCAGACATCTTGAATTAATAATGCCTAACTTTAGAAGCAGAACATATTTACTTTGGTTTTAAAAAGAAAACATGTATCCCAGAAAAACCTCTGGGAGGATGCAGAGAAATGATGGCAGTGGTTGCCTTGAGAGAGGGGAGCTGGCTGTCTGGAGGATGGGAGAGGACCCTGTTCCTGTTCTGTCTTAAATTCTGTACCATGTGCATGAATCTATCATATACTCCCAAATTAGTCTAAATTTAATAGGTATTAGAAATAATCTCCTATCAATTACTTTCATATTTTTTTTTTCTAACAAAGATTGAGAGTTTTGGTGGAAGCTTATGAGACGGTTGTCCTTTGTTGCCAGTATCTGGTCTCATCTGAGATTCATTTAGTCCTGGAGCTATCTTGGAGTTCAAAAACTGGGCTGTGCCTGGAAGGGCACCCAAGGATCCTCCAAACCATATTAAAACTTTCAAGCCAAAATTCCCTCCTCTCTACCCTGGCCTCACTTCTATTTTTGAGATTTTGAAGGATTAATCATTTGGGCAAAAATGAATGAAATCTGGTTGCAGAGAACCAGCAGACAGAAGGTTTCCATTCTTGAGGGGCTGTGCACGTGTCAGCTTTGAAGTGAGGTGGAGAGGGGCCTTTGGGTCAAGCAAACAGTGGTATGTGTGGAGTGAAGTGTGCCATCCTCTGTGTGATGTCATGGAATTGAGACCCGTCTGTTGTATCCACTGGTCACCCTTCTCCAGCATCGGCAGTTAGTAATGCTTTGGTCTTTGGTTATCTTATACAAACCAGCCTCAGCATGGCTGTCATTGAGTAGAATCTGTCTTGGTACTATTTTCCCATCAAGGTTTAAGTGTCCTAAGAGCATTTCTAATATGTATGGGTCAATAGAAAGAGTTTGCATTATAATGGATACCTGAGTGTGAATCCCAGCTGAACTACTCCCATGATTTAACCCCTCAGAGTATGTCCTGATCGGCTAAATTGAGATGACAGACCAATCTCATAGGCCTCTTAAATTAAGCATTAAATTATATGATTGGTAAAACACCTGTCACATAATAGGAATTCAACAAATGTTAGTTCCCTCCCCACTGCCATGAATAACTTATTGATCTAGATAACAGATGTTTTTGCATAGTAAGTGCAACTATGTTAAATTCCTAGTACTGTGTATAACATGCAAGTGAGTCCTCCTGAAAAAATATTCCTTGTTCCTTGTCAGTAACTTGGTTTTTTTCTCGTTGCATGCCTTAGTGAATGTTTCTCGAGGTAAAAATCTTATAGCACCTGGATTTTTAATAGTGTTTTACTAAAATATGCTAAACTATAAGGGGGGATAGTTAGAAGATAAATATATATGTATATCCATATATATACACAAACATACGATTTTAAAATGAAAGCATTTTTCATATCAAGAAGATCTTTATCTAGACATTGTATACTTAACTCCCATGGGGGAAATCTCCTAAAGCACCACGGTGAGGAGAAAGTAAATCTAATCTGCATTCTAAATTAAAATTTTAGAATCCTAAGAAAATAACTTCCAAAGCTCTGTGTTGCCAGGTGGCAAGGGCAGCCTGTGCCCCTGTGGGTGCTTTTTCCCCCTGGCACGTTAAAGCCTGTTGATCGGGCTCACCCATAAACCGGGGCAGCAGGGTATCATTGTTCATGGGTCCGTCATGGGCAGACCGGACTGGTTGGAACTCAGCAGAGGAAGTTAATTATCAAATGTTTTAGTTGGCCCTGACAATGAATAACCAGTTTTTGCTGGACAGCAAGCCTACTCACCACACAACATTATGAAGCAGAGAGGGGGAGGGGAACCACCCCTTGGGATCTAGGACGGGGGAATTTGTGGGGACCGCCCGAATCTGTTTCCCAGGTTGTTTGAACCAGCTCGAGAGCAGTTAAACAAGGTTATGTAAGGGACATGTGATGCGGCCCAAAATAGTGACCGCAAACACATGCTGCTGTTGCTGGGCAGTTGTCAACCACTTAAAAAAAATTCTCCACAGAACAACAAATAGGCCTTTAAAAATGAAAATGAGATGGAAGCATGAAACTGTAAAAGGTGTTTGGTAAAACTGCCTTACGGATGTTGAAAATGTCTGATATGTTTTTTTTAATTGAGAAAGAGCAAGTTGGCACCGAGGTTATTCCAGAGGACCCACTGATAATTAAATGAAGAGGTTTTCCTAACGAGTTTGCCACCTCACTGCAGTGCTTAGTTCTCATCTTTAATGAACAGGGCCCAGCAGCCAAACCCTTCGATGTGCTGACTTACGGACACATCACAGATTATTAAGCAATATATCATTCCATGTCACACACATTCATCTATGTTTATAAATTACTGTCCTCCTTAGTTAAAAATCTTTTGCAGCTTTACAGTCTGAAAAAAAAATTCTATTTCATATGACAAAGTAAGTGTGAAAATAATACTCTGAAGGAAAACATGACTCCGTGGTGAGCTTTGACAAGATTAATTTTTTAAAAAAGGAAAAACCAAAACAACAGGAAAGAGTTTTTAAAATGCCCCGACTATCGTCCAGAGTTTGGTGGCCTAGGGCTTGGATTCCCATTGGGACCGCAATCTGAGGTCTCCCTGCCTTTCAGTGACCTCCGGCCCTGGGAAGCTCAGAAGTGAGGAGCAAAGGCAGGGGGACGCCGTGGGCCCCTTGCGACAGGACTCAGGCTCAGGAGCTCGGAGCTCGGGAACTGGGGAAACCCCGTGTGTGCGTCCACACGGTTCATGTCTGACTCCTGGGGCTCTGCTTTGCTCTCTGGATTTCTAAGGGTCTTGTTAAACAGTACTCTTTCCCCACCCAGATTCTGAGCAGATTGAAAAACAAAGGAGCGGCTGGTAGAAGATAGAATATCACCCTTTTCTGGGTAAATAATTGCAGGATATGAGTTAGTGGTAAGAGCAGAAAGGTCCTGCAACACAAGCTGTAGAATAAGGCACGGCTGTGCCTGGCCTGGTCTCCCCAGTCCTTGCAGGCCGAGTCCCTGCTGTGTGAGGGAGCCTCTCTCCCCAAAGAAGACCAAGCTGAAGCCAGCAAGCCAGACTTACTCTCCGAAACCTACTGCTCAGAGCGCACTAAAGGGAGCACAAATGTTCAAGCTTTCTCCTCTGGAGGGAAATACTAAGGGTGTGGCATAGGGGTTTCTGCGGGGACCTCATTCTGAGAGCACAGAACTGCTTCTCTGAGGAGACAGAAAAGAAATGGGCTCCTTTAGTGTTCTGTGCGTTTTTTACTTCTTACAGCCCTTCATGAAGGGCAGTGTGTGATAAACTGGTTTGCTTTCTTAAAAAAGAAAACAGAGATCGTAAGGAGCAAAAACAGTAGAATTTGGAGGGGTAGGAATTTAGGGTAAGGAAGAGAGAGGGAGAAGGTAAGAGAATCAAAATTATCCAGATATGATACATACATGTACTAATTCCCCAAAAAGGATGTAACTATTATATATTGCAAATATACACAAACTCCAACATGTCAACTAACTTAGCTTTTTAAAACAGAATTTTGGACATTGTGTTCAGTCATGGAATCCTTTTAATTCTCTGCCTGATTAAGCTTCTGTGCGTGAGGTCTAGTTCAAGTACCTCCTTCTCTGTGAATCCTTGCTTAAAGATTATAAAGGTCATGTGTGGAGGTTTGTCATGGCTTTACAGCTTTAGAACATGGTGCTTTTAATATCTAATTTTCCTTTAACACCTTCGAGTTTTCCTTGATAAAGAGCATAGCACCCCTGTTATCAGCCCTGCTGAGGGAAGCTCCTCCAGGATGGAGGAGAGAGGATGGAGTATCTTGAGGATAGAGTGTTTCCGCTGGTGCAGAGAGAAGGACTGAAGGCTGATAGAGTTGAGGTCGGTGTGTGTGTCCATAGCTGGCCCTGGCTATGAGGTGAGCTGAGTCAGAGAGAAGCAGAAGTAGGCCTCCTCCTAAAATAAAAATACAAATAAGAAGTAAGGGGGAAGATGCATCAGAATTACTTACCTAGTGCTAAATACTCGCCAGGATAGACAGTCAGGAAGTTTGTTCTTTGTTATCCACCTGTAACCTCAGGATGTGTATATGTTTAATATTTACTCTCAGGTCTTACCTATATGTCTGCAGATGTCAAGAGAGTTACAGTTACACAGAGGATAAGTTGATGAGTTTCTTTTACTTTTTAAAAAAAAAATATATGCACCTTCTGCATCAGGAATAGTAAAAATAAAACAGCACGACTAAAAAGCACCAGTAAGGGAAGTAACTGGACCGTGCTGTGATGCAAGCTTTAGCTCCTGACATGGAAGTAAGTTACACTAAGTGTGTCTGTGAGCTCTGCTCTGAGATGAGCGCTTAGGTCCTGAGGGGCCAGGGAAGCCTCGAATGATGTAGATTTGTGGTTCAGAAGACCCACTGCCTGGTCCCTGAGGAAGATGGCTACACCCCTGTGGAGGTGCCAAGTCCTGACTGTGCGCTCAGAGAAGAATGGGTTCCAGTGCACTGTGTGGTATGTGTCTGAGCCCCTGCAGGGTGAGCAGAGGTGGCCCCATGCCTGTCCCTTACATTCACTTCAGCGGGAGCAGCTGTCTTCTCTGTTGTTGTGTTTTCCTTTCAACATATCAAGATCTAAGAGTTAATTAAAAAAAAAAAAAAAACATTTTAAAGTCTGATTCCTTTGAGCCAGAAGCGGCAAAGTAGTAGAAGCAAGTAGGCTGGTTACAACCCCATTGTAATAGTGCTAATGTGTGAAGAGGCACGATGGTGATAATAGGAGGGATAATGGCGGCAGCAGTAGTGCAGCAGTGAAGAAGACTTTTACTCAGTGAAGAGTGACTGTTTCAAGTGCCTTCAGTGTCATACTCATTTTCATGACAACTCATAAGGTAGGCACCTGTATAGTTTTGGATCTCATAGACCAGGAAGCTGAAGCACAAAAGGTTAAGAGACTCGTCGATAGCCATGCAAATAGACCGAGGCTTCAGACTCTATAATTCAAAAAATTTGAACATCCATGGGATATTAAATAAAGAGAGAAAGTACCAGGAATGAGATTCAGAGGAGACTTAGGAGAGAGGAGAAATAGGACATAGTGACTATTTAATCAAACATACTAAATTGCGGGGAAAGGGAGGTGAATCCAGGAAGGGCCCGAGATTTCCCGTACACAAAACTGTTTGTTTTTTTGTAGCTTTAAAATTGGGCTGAAAGAGACTGGAAGAGGGGATGTTCCACTTGGTTTGTGAACAAGACAGTTTGAAGTTTCATAGAGATCCAGGTGGAGACTTTCAGTGAACAGGGGCATGTGTGGGCCTGGAAGCCAGGAGTGTGTGTGTGTGTGTGTGTCAGCTTTCTGATGATACCACAGAAGACCTGAGATAAGGCAACGTACAGGAGACAGGTTTTACTTCAGTTTGTTTCAGAGGCATCCGTCCTCTTAGTCACTTGTCCTTGTTGCCTTTGGACCTGTGGCAACACAGTTTTTCAAAACAGGAGTCCATGGCAGAGGAAGCCTGCGTGTGACAGGGCAGCCAGGAGACAGGGCAGAGAAAGGGACCTGGGTCCCAAATGTACACTTTGTGGGACCTAACTTCCTCTCACTTGGCCACAGGGTCCAAAGGTTCTTTCTCCTCCAGTTAGAGCTGTGAACTGAGGACTGAGCTATGGAGATGGTGCAGATCCAGACCTCAGCAGACAGGAGAAGGCTGTGTTCACAGAGTGCCGGCATTCTCTGCGCTTCCTTTGATTCCTGCGTCGTGGAGCTATGGCTTGTTCCTCTCTACTCTGCTTCCCGCAGCTTCTTCCAGCCAGACCAGTTGCCCGCGGCACCATCTTCTGTGTGTTTCCCTCTCCCTCGGCCATTCGTTTGTTGGAGATGCCGTACACCTGCCTTCTCTGTGTTTCAAATTCAAAACATTCTTTGAGACTTGCCTCAGATGTTTTCTTTCTCCAAAAATATTTCCTTATCCCTCATGCAGATAAAGCATTTCCTTCTTTAAAGTTACACTATATCAGTACTACATATCTTAATCCTTTCAAATTTTTTGGTCTCATTTCACCTCCTAGAATATAGGTCTTGGCAACAATGGAGTACATTTTATTTCCTTATTATACCCTGCCTTAAAAATCTTTGTTTGGCCTGCGGTGTGGATAGCTTGCTGGTAGACAAGTATGCTTCAGGCCCTGGGTTCAGTTCCCAGCACTGTAAAATAAAATGACAAAATTAAAATAAAGAACTTCTTTTTTTTTTTTTTTTTTTTTTAAATTCCCAGAGGCCTTGGTCCTCAGCCTACTTTATTTCTTTGCTATTCTACATTCTCTGATGGGCTGTGGTACAATTTTACTCAAGAGATTCATTCTTTCTTTTAAGAATGAATTAAGTATTACTTAATGTTAAGTAATACTAGAAAACAGACAGGTGATATCAAGAGCAACAATGCAAGGCAGCTACATCTCTCCAGACTCTTACCCATTCTCCCAGCCTGGCCCTCCTCTAGAATTCCTAACAGAGCTGCAAACAGATCCAGAGCTCAGCTTTGTGTCTGTGTTTACTTTAAGGATATAGCTCAGCACTCTCACATCTTGCCAGCTTTTAGCAGAAGTTAAGACTGGAAGACGGGATCAGGAGTTAATAGTGTTTGTCTTGTCTCAAGTGCGCCCTTTTCATCTGCAGGCCTCCCCCCTCCTCCCAGTGTGACACTCTGTGCCTGTGGGAAGTACTTTACTCACTTATAGTTAAAGAGCTGGCTATATTTGTTCCTTTAATTTTCTCACCTTGCTTTGAAGAAATAAAATGAGCCAATCCAATAGATGATCGGTGATAATGTCCTGGCCATCATTTTATGTTTGAGTCTTACATCAAGCTCTGAGCTCCTTATCCTAATGTCTGTATACGTACATACGTAGTTTTTAAATTGGAATCTGTTCCTAGAGATTGATTTATTCATTGGAAACTCCCTGTAAGGTAGATGGATGTTAATATCTCCATTGTATCAATTAGGAAACCAGGACACAGAAACTTCATTAATCTGGCTAAGACTTGTGGTTTCTTGGTGGTGACAGAGATCCTGATCTGAACTGTGGGGTTTACAGAGCCTGTGTCTTCCTTCTCTGTACTTCCAGAATGGTGCTTTAAGACCAACATGTTACCCAGGCTGCCTTTCCTATGTGAGAACAGCCTGAGTATAAGTCGGCTTTTTAATTTCCAAGTAATCAGTAATTTTAAATATAATTTGTATTGACTGTAGAGACTTTTGAAACAATGAAATTTGTACTAAATTATTCTACAGTTAAAAGACACACTACAGTTTTAAAATAGAAAAAAAGCAATACCTCCGACTTATACTTTACTTTTAAATTCAACTTGTTTTGTTTTTTAAGTCTTTAAGGCATTTTTTTCATGAGTACTTTAAAGAACTTCTAGATCTTTAAGAAGTCTGTTAAGTTGCATGGATGAAAACATTTTCTTACAAATCTGCATGATTCTTTTCCTTAAGGGGTGTGTCTACTTCCAGTTGCTGAGACAAAATACGTGAAGTATATAACTGAAAACAGAAAAGGTTTCCTTTGGCTCAGGGTTTCAGTCCATAGTTGACTAGTTTCAAGGCAGAAACGTGGCGGCAGGAGAACAGGTAGGGGAAAGCTGTTCGCCTAAGGTCAACCAACAAGGCAGAGAAAAGGGAGGATGAAAGCCAGACAGGAAGGAAGTGAAGCCCAGATACACCCTTCAGCACCACACCCAAGCCTAGTTTCTCCCTCTGAGCTCCGCCTACCCAGCGTCCACTGTGACCCCACAGATTAATGCATTGACATTGTGGAGATCTGTGTCCCTCCGCTGAACTTTACTGTTTCCGTGATTGAGACCTTAATACATGAATCTTCGGAGGAATGTGTCATATCTAAATGAAAGCTATGAACATAGGTGTGAAAGGAGGGTTTCCAAGGGTAGCATGCTAGAGATGGAGCAGAAATGATGTGTAAGCCAGTTACTTAAGAGGAAGTATGTTTGTGTGAAGTTCGATTACTATGGATTTGTCTCTACAAACATCATATACATCGTGCAGGAGCATGTAACTTCTACAAGTTGTATTTCATTTTAATTTACCTATATAGTTTTCATTCTGTTTTTCAACATTTATTGAGTATCAACTGTGGCAAGGGAGTATGCTGTTTGTACCATCTTTATTTTGTACCATCTTTATTTTGTACCATCTTTATTTTCTCCATTAACTTAAAGATTAAATCTTCACAGCACTTGGTAGATTATCATAGTTCCTGTGAATGGATGCTTAGTAAAGTTTGTCCAAAAATTTTGTTTGAAGAGAATATTTTGAAAAATTGAAATTATATTCTTTTCAAAACTACTTTTTGTCTCTATATTGTAAATGTTTTTTTTCCCTCTATACTATCTACTACAGAGTGTGTGACCAGCTAGCTAGACAGACCTTTCTCCACAATTTTAGGGAAGTAAGTGTAATATATTTGAAAGTTACAAGACTTTTGCAC
Organism: Petromus typicus; assembly: GCA_004026965.1. Classification (NCBI taxonomy): domain Eukaryota; kingdom Metazoa; phylum Chordata; class Mammalia; order Rodentia; family Petromuridae; genus Petromus; species Petromus typicus. The sequence goes on along the minus strand of PVIR01001372.1, from coordinate 88,892 downwards.
TTTCCTAAGTTTTTGATTTATTTAATTTCCAAAATTTTGTAGAGATTCTTAAGTATGTATACATATTAGCAATCAGTATTAAAAGAACAGGTTGTAGGTTATTAAACTTGGTCAAGTGGTCACTGGATTTAATTTTTTAATTGAAATAGACCACTGATATTTGTTTTCTTCAAAAAGAAATTACCTTAAATGTTGGTTACGTCTGACTAGCATTTTAAAGATTTCAGCCAGGTATAATAAGTAAGCCTCAGGTTTACCTCAGGTTTGTCAAAAAGAGTAGTAATGCACAAAACTTACTACTTCTGAATGGAGTTTCTTTTATTGAAGCTGAATCTATTTCCACAAGACTGAGGCTTCAGTGGATTTCCCGTGTATTTCTTGCCCGTTCCCTTCTGGATCTGAGGGATATATTTGGATATTCTCCTGGCCATCTTGTGGTTGAGCAGGACATCGCACCAGATCTGAGCTGTGCTCACTGTCCTTTTTGGGCAGGAGCCCTAGGTTTCCTACATCAGATTCTCCTGACTGTTGCCATGAACCTGACACTTAGCACAACATGGCTGCTCCTATCCCAGGGCCTGGAATGAGAAAACGAGGACCAGAATTTCCATCACATCTGCAGTTGCCTATTTTATTTCCCTTTAAAGAATCAACTAATTCTGATTTTCCTCCATTGCATGACTTTTTCATCATTGTTGATTTCTGCTGTTTATTGTTTCATGCACGACTTACTTTGGGATTAGTTTTTTTCTTCTTGACTTCTTATTGTGGAGTCTTCGATCACCAGTTTTAAACTCTTCTTTTTTGGAAAAGGCTAAAATACAAAGATACATTTTTCACTAAGCACTGCTTTAGTTGCATAACACAAATTTAAAGTTGAATTTTTTATACAATTTAATTTGAGATACTCAGTCACCTCCCTTGTGTTTTCTTCTTTGACCCATAAATTCTTTAGAGATGTGTCATGTAGTTGTTAAGCACATGGGAGCTCTTGCTGACTTAGAATTTTATTCCTTTATGAATATAAAAAATACTATGTGTGATTTCAGTCCTTTAAAATTTTAGATTTGCTCATTGCATTTTCTGTCTCTGTGAATAATCCATGTATATTTAAATATGTATATTGTGTAGTTGTGTGACCCACATGCTAATAAGATCAAAGTATTTGATAATACTGTTCAAATCTTCTCTATCTTTTCTGATTTCCTATGTAGTAATTCTATGACTGCTGACAATTTTTTTTAAATTTCCAGTCATGATTTGAGTTATATCTTTTTCCTTAAATTTTGTCAGTTTTTGCCTGATATATCTGGAAGTTCTGCCATTACATACCTACATACTTGATTTTGTTTTATCTCAGTTTGATAAATAAGTCTTTATCATTGGAAATATCCTTTGTCTTTAAGTCTTCTTTGTCTGATTTTAAAATAGCCACATTAGGCTTTTGAGGCTACTTTATTTCTGGTATCTATTTTCCTTCATTTAATCTGTAAACTCTTTGTGCTCATTTAATTAAAAAGTCATCTGAGTGCATATCTTGGTCTGGTTTTTTAAATTTAGTCCATTATCTTTGGCTTTTGAGTAATTAAATCACTTACATTTAATGGAATTACTGCTCTACTTAGGGATAATATATTTTACTTTGCTATTTGCTTTCTTTTCATTCTCGCTGTTGTTTTTCCTTTTACACCTTTCCTCAATGAAATATTTTTCAGTATTCCACTTTATACCTTTATTGTCTCAAACTACATTTCTTATTATTTTTAAATGGCTGTTACGTGGTATTTGCATCAGATTTACAGTTATACACAATACTGATTTCTCTGCTTGAGATACTAGGTTTGGAGAGGGGATTGTAAATTTCAATTTTTGGTAAGTTCTTAGGTGATTTTAATAAACTGTATAAGGACCATATATTGAGACCCACTGCTCTGTAGATCACAGGATATACCTTTTATTTATAGTTTACTCAAAATAAGCTCATTCTATTTCAAAGTTTTTTGAGACAGAGTCTTACTTTACGGTTCAGGCTGATCCTGAACTCAGCAATCCTCCTGCCTCTGCCTCCCAAGTGCTAGGATTACAGGCGTGAGCCACCACACCCAGGATTGTGGTATATAATAGTGATTGCTGGTGAGCATGAGTCACCACGCCAAGCATTGTTGTATGTGGTTACTGGGGATTGAACTCCGGACCTTGCACTTGCAAGGCAGGTGACGGAACCACTGAACTAAATCCTCAACCCTTCATTTCAAATATAATATAAGACACTTAAAGTAGCAGAATTTCATTTATGTTCCATCCTGTTCTTAGTGCTATGTGAGCAGATATTTTGCACAAAAATATTTAAAAGCCCTACAGTGTGTTTTCATTATTTCTACTTGATGTTATTTGATTTTTAAAAGATTTAAAGCAGAAAATTTCCAAAAATTTTTCCAAAATTTACCATTTTCATTTCTTAACTTTTCTTTGTTGCATATCTAACTATGTAATTCTTACTCTGTTCCTCTGTGAGTAATATAATTCTCCCTACCACATCTGGCTGAAGAATTTTTTTTTTTGTATTATATGTCAAAAGTTTGGCTATGCTGTACCTGCATAATTTGCTTTGTATATATCTCTTGGATTTTTTAAAAAATTAAATTTGGAGGTTTTAACATAGTTTTCTGATGTGTTCTTTTTCTTTTATTCTTCTGAAACTCTGTATACATATTAATACTGTGCCTTACAGACATGTAGGATGCCTCCTTCCCCTGTTTTAATTTTTGTCTGTGTGTTGCAGTTTGAATGGTTTTCATTTATATTTTTAAGCTCATGGATCCATTCTTGAGTATCTAGTATATCATGAATTCTGGCCAGTACATATTTTAATTTTAGATCCTATAACTTTTTAAGTTGTTCAATTTCCATTTGTTTTTGTATTTCTTGATACTGCTTTTACATTTTCCAAATCTGTGACTCTCCATTTCTTTACCTCCTTTAGTCATCTTTTCTTGCATTTTCTAACACTGCAATTTTTAAATCTTTATGTGATGATTCCAAACTCTGTATTATGTGTCATTATTTCTGCTTACAATTTTTCTGTTGAATTTGATTCATATATGCTGGATTTTATATTTCTCTAGAATATTAAATTTTAATTGGCAGTGCTTCTTTCTTCCCCCTCCTTATTGTAGATTGATCTGTTTTGCTTCATTCCTGGAGAATAGCATTTCTTCTAGAGCCAAAACCTGGAATTTTGGTGGAAATCCTGAGACAGTTATTCAGTCTTCTTACTTTAATTTGATTCAAACCCTGACCCCAATAATTCTAGCAGCACTGAAATACCTGCAGATTCTTTCAATCTCAAAAACTTGTTTTAGCTTTGAAACCCTTAGTATGTTATACTCATTTCTGAAGTTACCCAACTGTTCTGAGAGCAATATTTGCGTACACTCATTATCCCTATTCCTCCTTTAGAATTGTGTACCTGTCTGCAGGAGTCCCAGTGTCTGTTCCATGCTTTGTTAGACAAGACTGAGTTTTTTGCTCTCACCATTTGGAATATAAAGCCCTCAGGGAAAACTCACCCAAGCACAAAATCTTACCTAGGGTGGCTCTTTTATCAGAAGTCAATTCTTCTCTAGTTTCTGCCAGTTTTTAAGCACCCCCCCCCCAACGCCTTCTCATCATTAAATCAGTGGGTCTGTCTCTGTCTCTCCTGTCTCTCTGACTCTCTTTCCCCTCTCCTCTCTTCTGCTCTGGGTGTGAGTGTCTTTCTCAGTCTCTCTGTATTGCTAGCGTGCATACCTTTAGTGTACAGTTCATAGTTACATGTCTGGGGAGCTTATTAGAAGTCTTCTCAAAATAGACATGTAACAGGAATAAGAAATCAATCTTTCTTGAAGACTAAGTCCTTTTCAGTCCAGGAATATTCCTATGTGTATTTATATATATCAACAGCTTGGGTGAGACCATCACTGAGAACTTTTTGCAAGGCTGGTTCACAGTGTCCCCAGCTTCCATTCTGCCTACCCACAAAATAACCTGAAGACTGGTGTTTCTGGACCACAGCTGGGGACCTGGCATTTTGTTAGCAGACTGGGCAGTGACATTCCGGTACCTAATGAATGGAATAGAATGCCTTAGCCTGTCGTTCAAGGCCACCAGTGCTCTGGTCCGAAGCATCTGGTTGTGTGCCTTGTGCTAGCTTTTACATAGGAAATCCTGTACCACCGAGTGTCCAAGTTGGGACATCTGGTTACTGCTCTTAACACAGAAAGAACGCTGTGTTTAAAAGTCTTGATCAAGAGGTGAAGTGCAAGCTCACTGTTTGCTGTTTCTGTTGTTACTGTTGCTTTCATGTGGACTAGGGAGGAGAATCATGTTACATATTTGTGTAGGTGAAATATAAATCTTTAAGGTTGATATAACTGAAAATAAGAATACCATAATTCTCTGAAATCTGCTATGACATGTCTGGTTGGCTCCTAAACCTCTTTTATCTTGTGTATGGGAGAGGAAATGCTGAACTAAGGAGAAAAGCATTACAGTAATATGGCTTTTTAAAGGACATTCCTTTTAAAAACAATGCTTACAAAACAATCCCAAATTTTGAAAGTCTGTATATTTGAATTCCCAGAAAAAATCACCCAGCATGTACCTAACAAAAGGACCGGTTTTTAATTTAATCTCACAGGCCTACAACCTAAAAAATGTGGATATGGATGTTAATTCACAGAAGTGGAAAGAACCTTACATTACCTCAGACCAATCCTTTGGAAAAATGCTTTGTGACCTTGCACAATAAGAGGTTTCCCATAAATATTTGGTGAATTGAAATAAATTAAAATTGCATTCAGTTATTTCTTTTGATTTTAAAGTTTATTCAGTTTATTGTGAGTTATGGATGAAATCTGTAGTTTGGTGTTTAGTCTTATACCGTGCAAAAGACACATACTGCCAGTTACCCGTGGAAATTCTGCCTGGTCTTAAATTGCTTCCCTTAAAGAATGTTCCTTTGCTTGTTATTTCCAAAGAGCACTTTGAGTGCGCTTTTAGACCCCCAGTAGATTATACTGCAAATTACTGTTTAGAAAACCCTTTGGCTAGAAGGCACAGCAATATTATTAGACTTTCTGAATTCTGCTTCCACTTCTACCTTTTTGGAAAGCTGGCTTATCAATTCTAACATGAGTTTTTTCTGGTGAACAATAGCAGCGACAATAATTGCCTCATCTGTGTTGCCCAGTTGTTCTAAGCCTCACAGAAGATAGTACGCTAATAGGGTTTTTAAGTTTTCCTTTCAAAGTGGGAACTCAGATGTTACGCAGCATCATGAAACATCACGTTAATCATTACTGTTTTTTATAGATATTGAGTGCCTTGTATAACTATCCACACCTACCTAAATTCATTGAGAACTTTCACTTTTTAAAAAGAAAACACATATTAGGTTATTATAATGGAGTTTAGTTTCCTCACTTTAACAGTTTCCCTATTTTTATTACTGTTGCTTTATTGTTATTAGTAGTAAGATTTACAATAATGCTACAGAGAATGCTACCTAGATTAAGTTCCTTTAATTACATGAATTGATACACATTGTTTTTGTTGACTATTTACTATAATTAGTAACTCTCAGCTGAGGGATCAGAATAGTGCCGGGCCAAAGAGAAGACCTCGACTTGTTCACTTTGTTACACTCAGCCATCTCCCAGTCTCCTTGGCATATTTTCAGTGAGCCCCCCGCCCCCCTAACAACTTCTCTGCAGTCTCTGCTCACCCACCAGGTGACTGCACAGGCCGCATACTTACAGGAAACACTACAAGCTGATTACACTTCTAGTCCTGATGTCTTCTGCATGCCAGACCCAGTCTGTGATGCTGAGATCTCCATGTGGGTGCCTATCAGGCATTACAGCCTTAATATGTTCTGTTCAAGACCCATCCAGGGTAATTGCCCACCAAGCACATGTTCTTTAGCATATTCCGCATTGTAACTAATGGTACTGCCATTTTTCTAGTTGTTCAGCCCAAGCAATTCTATTTTCCTCTTTTCAGCAAATCCTGGCAATTCTCCCTTCTGAATAGGTCTAGGATCTCACCACATCTTACCACCGTCACCCTGACCAACCCACTCTCATATTTCTCCTGGATCGTAATCCCCCTCATCTCTGGCTTCTGTCCCTAGTCACTTTTCAGCACAGGAGCCAGAGTGATCCTAGTCAGTCTGAGTCCTGTCAAGTGGCTTCTCTGCCCCAAGGCTTCTTGCCTTGTGGCTTCCTTGATCACTCTGAGGAACGCCCGGCATGTGAACTGTGACTTTAAGACCCTGTGATCTATCTCATGTTAGCTCTGCATCCTGCTTCCCTTGATTCTCCATTTTCTCTTCTGTCACTCGTGCTGCTGCCCTTATTATTCCTAAAATAGGCTACATGTCTCCCAGCCACATCCTACCTCCTTTGCTTTCCTTTCTTCTGGGTGTGTTTTCTGACCCCGCACAGGTGGGTTGAAGGACCCTTAAACCTTTATTTACAAGTCACCTTCCTATGAATCTCTCCCTATGGCGCACCAAAATTTCAACATTTGATATAACCACTGGACTGTGTGCCCCTTCCCTTCATTTTTCTCCCTAGCACTTAATTACTGTCCAAACTTTTCTACGTTTTGTCTGTTGACTGTCTCTACAAAGTTAGATGGAAGTTAACAAGAGCAGAGACACGAGGTCTATGTTTATTATTAGATCTATAGTGTTTCTCAGGTACCTAATGCCTAGTGGATGTCCAGGAAGTAATTCTAAATAAAAAAATGAATAATAGCACTGGGCTCCAGGAGAGCCAGGAGATTCCACACTTCTCTAAGCCTGTGCTGTGCCCACATCTGATACATAGTCTGGATGTGTTTAAGGATGAAAAATGTTAAACATTGCAAACTTTTGCAGTTAAAAGTCTTCCCAGTGAAATCACATGTTTCAGTACTGAGTAGCATTGCAGCCGAAAGAGCTGAAGTAGGCCCTTGATTGAGTTAGTTCCACTGTGATGTTTGAGGATATTTGCACTTGTGTCTGAATCTGTGTAGCTATCAGTAGTACTAAAACAATGGAGAAGGTGGCTCTTGCACAAGAATGTGTTTGCAAATCAAGGTATTATTACTATAGATACCATGAATTCTCTGCTTCATTGAGTTGACTACCCGCTTGTCCATATTATCCATAAAGAGTGTTAGACTTCTGTTTTGAAAAAGAAATTTCAAAGTCAGAAACTGAATGTGTCATATTCCCACTATACTTGTTAATAGTTTAGACTAGCATGACAGTCATTCTAACAATTATTTATATTCTTAAATCAGGTCAACACAACTATTTATGTGCTGGAAGAAATGATTGCATCATTGACAAGATTCGACGGAAGAACTGTCCAGCCTGCAGACTTCAGAAATGTCTTCAAGCTGGAATGAACTTAGGAGGTGAGTTTTATAGATTTAGTTTTATAAAAATTATTCATAAGAATTGTAACACCACTTAGAGCTATCTATGCACTGTCCAAATTAGACATGACGCTAACACGGTGCAAAGGTTTTCAAAAATCTGGTAAGTCTTATTCCCATGCAAAAACATTCCAAGGGGAAAGTATTTCTTAGTCGGAATTAAAAGAAGATGTGCTGTATGGCTAAAGTTCTTGTGAATTTTTCAAGTCTGAGTTTGCAGTTTGAAGAACTGGGCATTCAACCAAAACCAAAATAAAAAGGAATGACTTTTTTACTTAAAACCATAGCTAACAGTTTGCATTGCCATATCTCCTGAGAAAGAAGACCTAGACATGATAACATTAAACAGAGAGGAATATATTCTTAACACCATGGGAGACCTTTGTTAAAGAGAATCTAGGATGTTGTAGAAACTCATCAAAAGAAGGTGAATAACTGCAAAAGTGTACAGTGTTTATGGATGGGAAGCATTAACGTCCTAAAAGTATGAGTTTCTCCTAAGTTAATTTACAAATATAACCTGGTCCTAAGAAAAATACCAATTAATTATGCTAAAATCCTATAGAACAACCAGAAAAATTATGGGAAAGACAAATAATATAGGGAACTACCCCTACCAGGCACAGAACATACTATACAGCTACCATACTTAAAAGTCCGCAGCATATTTTTTATTATCAGACATATCAACAGAAAATTACTAAATAGATCCACAAAATATGGGAATTTTTATATAATAAAGCTGGAATTTCAGATCAATGGGATAAGGAGAAGTTGTTCAATAATATGCATTATGACAACTGCATAGCCATCTGGAACAAGACAGTTGAATCTAATGCTTACTGTACACCAGAATAAATTGGCCTTCAGAGATCTGAACTTTGGAAAACAACCACAGAAGTAGTAAAAGAAAACATAAATTTTAAAAATAACTCCGGGAAGACCTTTCCAAGTACTAAATAAAAACCAGAAGAAATAAAAGCCAAAAGTTGAGAAAATCATCACTATTTATAAATCAGATACTGTTGGTTATATAATAATGAACTGGAGAGGCATACTTGGAACTTATAGGCAAAGGTTAATTTTTCTCATATAGGACTCCTACAGCTCCATAAGAAAAAAAACCCGACCTATTAGAAAAATGAATAAAGACGATGAAAACACTCACAAATAAATGAAATATAACTGGTTCTTGAAACACGTGAAAAAATGTTAATCAAAAAATACTGAGAACTTTGAAATGTAAAGAGATATACATTGAGATGATGAGATATTACCAGTTGGCAAAAGTAAAATATTTTTATCATCTTATTTGATGAAGATACCAGTGTAAAGACAAACTGAGTTGCAATCTGATGAATTCTCAGTGAGAATATAAACTATGGAGAACAGCTCAACTAATTCAATAAAATGTTTAAAAAATAAATATACTTTGACCCCGCAACTCCACTTTTAGATATGCCTCATGCCATGAAATGCTCTGTGTAACACCACTGCATCAGGAATACATTAAATATTCATTTGTTCAAGAATGATTCATTCTGGGAGACTTCATCAACATTAATAAAAGGGTAATCTATATATGTATGCACGTGGACTTCCCTCTATAATATTGTTTAGCAAAAAACATCAAGTTGCAAGTGAATATATTTATGTGTTAGAAGCTGTATGTTTTAGTAAAAGAGCACATGCTCCCTGCAGCTTCCCTAGAATGTTTGCACTTTGTCTTATTTAACAATCCTCCGAATTTCCAGGAAATGTGTTCTTGCCCCCTGCTTTGTTGACAGGAAGCCCGTAGAGGACAGAGAAGTTAAATGGCTTGTCCAGAGATGGCACAGGCAGGGAGATCAGGAATGTGCTGTTACAGCTCCAGGCTCCTGCTCTAGTGTTTCTCGTGTAGCACGCTGCTCCCTGGTTGAGGTGTCCAGCTCATCTCAGGTGGGACACCAAAGACCAGCTTTTGTGACAGGTGTGTGAGGGTCAAGAAAGATTAGAAACAATGTAAAACCTGCACATGATACAAGGATATGTTTCTGCCTGTAAAATGACTCAGTCTCTTTTGTAAAATCCATCCCCTGAATTTTTTTAAGCAGCACAGACTAGCAAGACATGTTTTAAATCGGTATAGATACTATAAAGACTTTATATATACTACTTTATAAATATTGTCTAATATATATTTACATATAATGTATAAATACTGCTATAATATATATGTGCGTAGTATTACTCTTACATTCCACAAAATATAGTTACTGTTACAACATAGAGTTAATTGATTCAGTAACCTTTAGAACACAGTTTCTCACCCTCTCTACTCTATCTACATTACGGGCTGATTTATTTTTTTAAGAGAACTGACCTGTGTGTGGTGGGATGTCAGTCACATTAACATCCCTGAACAGTCTGTACTAGAAGCCAGTAACGATCCTCTCTCCCTCAATAATTACAAGTGAAAATATCTGCAGAATTACTAAATGTCCTCCTGAGACGTTGAAGCCTGTTGCTTTATTAGCTATGATAACAATACCAACCACTGTTTAAGTATTAGATGTTATTTTTTTAGGTCATAAATTCCATCAAAGAAGGCATTTGTGTCCACTTTTTTCCTTGTTTGATTTGCAGCAACTACAACCATTCCTGGCGTACTGGTGCTCATAACTACTTGCTAAGTTCATGAACAAATGATATTTTGGAGAACTTTCTGTGTCCTAAGCACTGTCAGGATACAGGAAACCTTTCTACCTACTGAAGGGGATGAGCACTGAAGGTTTGATAATTGGATTCTATAAAATAAACTGACAGACTAGCAGGAGAAAAGACATATGGAGTCTTATAAAGGATGAAACTCATGAAAAGCTACATGGTAGAAGCTTTATGATCCTTTTCATAGGGAGAGGGTGGGGGAAAAGGTGGCTTTATAGGAAGAATAAATAATTCCAGGAACAATGAATGGGCTCGAAGGACAGAGAGTAGCCTGGGACAGAATTTGTTGGGTTGGAGTGTGATGTTTGACTGTGAGTCTTTTTTTATGATATGAGTTTACGCTTCCTAGGGCAATGGAATATCAAGGAGGGAAGGAAAGACACTGTGTTCTATATTTGGTGGATCTAGTCTTTAAGTAGATAAGAGAATTCCAGAGGAAGCCCCCTGCCATACACTTTTGGGGCGAGAGTAGGGACTGTGGCCATGAGCCAAAGTACTCAGAATATTGAACTACCACACTTTGAGGGGGTTCTTTCTGAGTCCCAGCAATGCTAAGCCCCTTTTCCCATTCATACCTCACAGGGTCACTGGTGATATGCCCATTTTACAAGTGCATTCATGGAGGCACAAGGAGGCTGCCCATCAGACAGCCAGGGGTGGCAGAGCTGACTCAACATCTGTTCCTGGTTACAAAGCCCATGTCTGAGAGTTCGGTGTATTGAGTCTGTCCACTGAGTGTACATAAGGCCGGATGACTCCTGGTGTGACCGGGGCACACGGGTGTGTCATGCGTGTCTGCAGTTACCTGTGCATGAGGTTGGGCACCGTGGAGGAGAAAAAACTCGGCTTCTGTATTTGGAGAATAAGTTTTATGGTTTGGGGAAAATCTTGAGGTCACTGAAGGCAGTGAGTCTTTGATGAGAAGAGCAGAAACTGGCACTTCTGACAGTTCTGTTTTCTGTAGATTTAAGTTCTAGTTGATGGAATTCTGCTTCCTGAATTAAACAGTGAATATTAATTGTGCAGTTGGAGGAACACACAATCTAACTTTTCTTTTATGATTTCTTTTAAAACCTTGTTTTTAGTCTTTGAAGAAGAAATAGAAGTGATTTATTAGGAAAAAGACAATGCGATGCCTAACTTTTAATGTGAAACAACTTTCAGAATTTAAAATGTGAATTAAATTAATTTAATACTTTCTTAGATATGTGCTACATTGCCCATTTTCCCAGAAAACCAGGGCTTACCAATGTTCTAACCACCATTGTCTTCACTCTGGGGAGATAAGGCAGACGTCAACATAACATAATACTAGTTGGAAGACCTTTCTTTTAGCAAATCATCATGACTCTAGAAACAAAATTAAAAACTCAGTAATTTTTTTCCTATGCGGTTGATTGCTGTGCATGTAATCTTAATCATGTCCTTTGCCCCTAGTACCTGTTCTACTGCAAAAAATGGAGTGAAGGAGGAAACGATGGGGAGAGGGGGGAAGGAGAGAGAGTATAGTTGTATTTCTCAGAAGTTAAACCTATAAAATGTGCCTCTCCCCTTTTCTGGAGACCCACTCCCTCCCTCCTGCTGTAAGTACTTTCCTTTCCTTTAAAGTCCTGCTGGGCTTTAGGCTGCATGCAAAGGAAAATACAGCAAAAGATGTGAGAATGTCAACAGAGAAATTGAAAGGAAAATAACAGCTCTTTGGGGCCCAAGCTGAGCCTGCCGCTCTGGCCTCAGCCCCTGTTACTGCATTTTCAAATCATGGTGCTGCTTCCCGTAGGCTGCTCCAGAGGAACTGATCACCTTGCTTTTGAGTGTTGGTTTTCTAGAAGAGTGTGTTTTTTTATTTTTCTGAAACATCCGGAGCACAGCTCTAAAGCCAACTGGCACCTTGGACAAAAAAGGAGACCTTCTGGGACTCCAGTTTGATGGTTCTCTAGCCAGAGAGGAAATCTGAGGGGTCTTTTCCATATGTCCAATTTTAGAGGGTATCAAGAGGCTATCATTGAGTCCTCAAAAATGTAACCCAAGGATCCTAATTCAGTGGTCTTCCCTATTTTCTGAACCACTCTGCCCCTATTTCATCTTCCAGCAGATGAACAAAGAGGTCCATTTTCACATTCCTTTAAAGAGAACTCTAATAAAATTTTAAAATCTTGCTGTCTGCAGCTTTAATAATATAGACATCAGGGAAAAACAACTGTGGAGAATAAAATTAAACTAAAAAGGCATTCGGATTAATATTTTGGGAGATATTTCTAAGATTGGCTTTTAATGCCAATCTGAAGTAATCCCAGTCACCTCCAGCACCGATCTATAGCATTCCCTCATGCCAGAATTTACTTTTATTGCCCTCGGCAGAAACGGTTACAGGCATATTGAATCCACCTTTCCAAGACAGAAGGACCATTGGCAAGAAATGACAGAGACAACAAACATATTAGTTTGAGGAAGATGGAAAGAAGACAGGTCATTGCAAAAGGAAAAGAAACCTCATGCTAATACTGGTAGTATTCCAAGAAACAAATACTTACCACTGTTGCTGTTAAGCATGGAACCGAGGCCTTGAAAATGCTTACATTAAAATCTGTCTATATGTGAAGTATTAACCAGCCAAAAATTTTTGAAAAACTTATAACAACATAGAACACTTTCTGAAAAAGTAATAATGAAAAATTAGTATGCAAAACTATTTGGGTTACTTATTCTGTGATTAAAGATACACATGGAAAAAGAAATCCATGAATGAAAAGAGCAGGAGGGAATATTAGAAGGCCAAACGTGGTTTGTTAGTGCAAAGAAGTTGTAGACACATGCTTTTCTTCCCTAGATTATTAGTAATATGAATGGGCTTCATCATGAAGTTTAAAGGAAATAGTTTTCACTGTTTTGAACCAAGAAAGGAACATAAGACTGTTGACTAGTACTCCCAAGAAGAAAAGGTAAAGAATAAAGGCATACAGACTGACAAAGTAATTTATTCTTGAAAAGGAAGGAGAAAAAAGACTTGGAGAGACGAATCATTGCTTGTTGTCAGATCCTTCAAAATCTGAAATGAAGAACTTGGGGCCAACAAAGCCCCAGAGATGAAGAAATGGCAGAATCACGGGGGGAATTCCAGGGAATGTGTTAGTTTTTATCTGAGGGAAACTGGCTTTACCTGCCAGCACCCTGCTGCAGCTGGTTGGCATAGTCCCTTCCAAGACTCACATGCAGGGGGTTGGTATGGTGAGAAAAAAATCACAGAAAGGATGCTAGAGAGAGGGTGGGTCTGATATCTGAAGTCCACGAAGGAAGACATGTTTTATATCTCCAGCAGTCTCCTGACATAGGATATCCAGTTTGTTGTAAAGGGTTAGAAAGCCCAAGGGAGCTAAATTTGGGGAAGAGTATCTCTTCTCAGATTTTCCTTTCTGCTCCCGTCATTACAGACCACAGGGAGCAGGAAGGCAGAGTGCAGAGTTAGGAGGAGGATCTGGCCTAGCGACGGCGAGAGGGAGCAGGGGAGGGAAGTGTGGGTGATTACAATGCAATACGTACATGCACCAACTCCCCGAGCTGAATGTGATTATTGCCTATAACAAAATGCCCTAATTAAAAAAGAAAGTAAAAGAAATAAAAAAAATTGTCAGTGGGACTTCTATACAGTGGGACTTCTTGTACAGTGCAGAAGGAAATAACACATTTTTTGTAAATGAATGAAAATATGTTTTTGGACTCCTTATATGTATTTAAAGCCATATGAATCATCATAGTAATGAAACCTTGGAATTAAACAGCTGATAGTTTTGCCCTGTGAAAGTTGACGGAGGCAAGTGCAAGACTGAACCTAAACAGGATGCAAAAGATTTTCTGTTATCTGTTTCTGTTATCTATTGTAAGACTATTTTTTTCAGATTTTAGCCATTTTGATTACAACTTGCCAACGATGTGTGTATTTAATTTTATTCATATCCTTTATGTATAATTAAATTGCTACTTTATTTATTTATTTATTTATTTGGTTTGGTAATATCTTAGAAGAAGGCAGCACAGATATTAAATACAACAGTGCATCCCTCCCTCAGAGTGTACACATTTTACACACTCACACACACTCAGTGCACTTAGCCACATGGGCTGCTTTCTTTCAGCGCTTTTAGAATTCACAACCCAAGGATGTTAGAAAACTCTGCCTCAGCATGTGGAAGCTTTCTGTGAGATTGCATTTTCCCTCACGTTTTCCATGTGCAGTGTGAGCGGCTGGGGTAGAAAGGCTTGAGAAGCGAGCAGCTAGGCCTTTGTGTCTCAGAAATCTTGGTGGTCTCGAAAGGCCTAGAGTCGTAGCTGTCTCCTTCTCCATGACATCTTTACATCCACAGCCCTTCGGCCCAGTTCTCGAGTACCTATGAGTTCTAGGCTCTCGTTGATCTTTTTTGCGGTACGTGTTTGTATTACGACTGTTAAAACAGTGGGGCTTTTTGCTGCTTATAGTGCAGCGCACTACTGTTACACTCCATCAGGCTATCTTGGATGCTGGATTTCCACCATGAGGATATGATAATTGCACAATTCTTATGAAGCACTGGAATGTCGCTTGGGTTTTTGCAAGCTTTCAGTTTGGAGGCCTTTTAAATTTTTTCACTTTTCACGATTTGCAGATTTTTTTTTTTTTTCCTATTTACACATCGAATTCTCTTTGCCCAGTTTTGTGTTTTACTTTCTCGTGGTTTGCATTGTGCATTTCTCCGTAATGCATTTTTTTCTTTTCTCCTCTTTTTTTTTTAAGGTTTTTTGAGACAGGGTCTCGCTTTGTGGTTCAGGCTGGCCCTGAGCTCAGCCTCAAACTCACATCACAGCAATCCTCCTGCCTCTGCTTCCCGAGTGCTCGGATCACAGGTGTGAGCCACCACGCCCGGCACTGTGGTATGTGGTACTGGTTGCTGCTGGGCATGAGTCTCCACGCCCAGTATGGTATGTGGTTACCGGGGATTGAACCCGGGTCCTTGTGCTTGCAAGACAGGCACTGGAACCACTGAGCTATATCCCTGGCCCTCTTTTCCCCTCTTTTCCCCAAATTGTTGTCTGAGCTCCTGCATTCAAAACTCCTGAGAAAGGACTCAGACCGTTGGTTGGTCATGAATCAGGAACGGGGCTGCTGACCAGGTTGAGTGTTCCAGAGCATGTAGAAAACGGGCTATCCTGCCTCCCCTGCCTCTCCTCTCCCTGGCACGGTGACAAGAGTGTAGACTCTTTTTAGGAAAGGAACTAAGAGCACAGCAATCAGGCGTTTGCAGTTTAAACTCAGAATACTCATCTGTTAATTGTGAAGCATCCCTGAAGTCAAAGCAATTTTTCCAACACTGAAATCTTCATTTACCTACCTTTAAGTTATCTATATATTTGAAAGTGAAAGAGTATCCTTCTCTACTAAGCAGATCAGCAAAGCAAAATGAAAGTTTTTCATACTACTTGAAGCAGAGCTATGAAAGGCCTTGTTTCAGGGTAGGAGACTTTGATATTTTTACTTTTAAAATATAGAAACTAAAATCACAGAAAAGCATAAATGAAACAAATCTTAAACTTTTTAGAAAGGAATATCGTAACATGGAAGGTGAACAGTCTCTTGTAGACCATTTCTCTGTAGCTGAACGGTCCCTCTCCTAAACGTCAGCGGTGATCCTGGACTGAGAGGCTGGGATGAGCCCCAAGATGTCTCCCCAAGGGAGACAGCCACGTAAAACCACGCATCGTGGGCCTGTTGTACTAATTCATCTCAGAGAGGGTCAAGTAATCATTCTAGTAAAGTGCCCATCTGTTTTCTGAGGGTTACTTGTAATGTTGGCCTCAGACTCTGATTATGTAAAAGTTCTAATCATCAGATTCATTTTCTGTCTGTTAACAAGTATGCCCACTGAGGGATAACCTAATCATCTTTTCATCTGAAAAATGTAGTGACTGACGATTTGCTTCTTACTAGCTTTCTACCAACCTCTCCCTATATTTCATCTTCATAATGAAATATGTGACAAAAGGGATTATAGTATACGAATAATTAAGTTTCTGCAAAATAAATTAGGAAAGCAGTCTTGTTCACAATAGCTAAAAACAACCACAAAAAACTACCTAGGAATAACCTTATCCAAGAAAGTAAAAGACTTCCACAGAGAAAATTGCAAAGCTGGTGAAAAAAAAAAAATTTAAGAAAGCACAAAAAGATGATGGAGATTTCCCATATTCATGGATTGGAAGAACTAATATTATTAAAATGTTTTTATTACCTAAAATGATCTGTGGATTTAAAAAAAAAAACAATGACAGGGCCGGGGAGTTAGCTCAGTGGTTCCGGCTCCTGTCTTGCAAGCGCAAGGGCCTGGGTTTGATCCCCAGTAACCACATACCATACTGGGCATGGAGAATCACGCCCAGCAGCAACCAGTACCACATACCACAGGGCCGGGCGTGGTGGCTCACACCTGTAATCCCAGCACACAGGAGGCAGAGGCAGGAGGATTGCTGTGATGTGAGTTTGAGGCTGAGCTCAGGGCCAGCCTGAACCACAAGGTGAGACCCTGTCTCAAAAAACCTAAAAAAAAAAAAAAAAAATTAAAAAAACCAATGACATTCTTCACAGAATTAAGAAACACAGTCCTTAAATTATACTGAATAGTCACAGAAGTCAACTTACAGAATCAAACTATTTGCATCGATGAATAAATTAATAAATAAGAAAAATGTGAAGTGTATACACACACACACATAATCTCACATATATAAAGTGAAACATTTGCTGTAAAAAATGACCATCTAGTCATTTGCAGCAAAATGAATAGAATCATAGGACATTGTTAAATGAAATACTCTAGACATACATACTGTATGTTCTGTCCTATGTGGGAGCTAAAAAGTCATCCTAAAAGTAATATGGTGATTATTAGAGATTGGGAAGGGTATGGAAGGGTAGAAAAGGAGGATTAAATGTGACCAGTGTTCACTGTGTGAATTTACAGAATTGCCACTATGAACCTCATCAGTATATACAGTTGATATGTTAATAAAATACAAAGCCCATGCTTATTTTGCAGTGGCTAATAAAGGAAGGTAAAAGTTTTTTGTGATAATTAGGGAACTCAAGTTGGATTAAGAAGAAAGGTGCTTGCTGAGCTGATTAAAAAGTAATGATTTGTATTTGAAAGAAAGTTTCTTAAAAGCTGAGTTAGCAAAAGTTATAAAAATGGTTTCATCAGAATGTGCTGCTTCATTATCATGGAAAAAATTTGTCAACAGCAACAAAAAAAAGGAAATTGCTGGTTTCAGTCATGAAAATAAGAAACTCCAAATGTGACTGTCTTATGATCTTCCTCAGTGTTTTGCTCAGTTTGTTTTGAGAGAATAATGTGAAATACTTTAAATAGTACAGAAAATTAGCATTCATCTGTTCCATATAGTTGGTTTTCCATTAAGATTAATTGGATCTGTAATAGGAGGGAATCGTGGTGTTTAAAAAGTGCCTTTCTGAGGAATCCATCCATTCCTTTGGCCAGCACCCTTCACATGCCTCCAGGATGCCAGGCATTCCACCCGGAGCTCTGAGTGCAGCGCCAGCCTTGCTTCCCTTTAGCCGATGCTTACAAATAAAGAAATGTCCCGTGGGCCTCAAAAACGTGGAAGTTAGCAGAGAAGTTCATGAAGAGCATCTAGCAATTGCCCAGATCCTTAGAGCTCTTTCTTTCTCTGCTCTTTAGAGATATCAGCAACTTCATGCCATCCTTTGGTAGCACCTCAGGATAGCTTCCTCTGTCCCTCTGTATGTTGATGGCTTCCTCTGAGGTGGCCACATTTGGCGTATCTCCCTGTCATTGCCTATCACCCTTGGGCCACCTTGACTCACTAGC
The DNA here is from genome assembly GCA_004026965.1 of Petromus typicus. NCBI lineage: Eukaryota > Metazoa > Chordata > Mammalia > Rodentia > Petromuridae > Petromus > Petromus typicus. Next base: position 70,848 of record PVIR01001372.1, on the reverse strand, counting down.
TCGCGCTGAACACCCGCCCAGAGAACTGAGGGGCAAAACCTGACAAACCGTAGAGCTGCTCAGAGATTCCTAGAGGGCTCGTTTAACATGATGTTTTCTTACCACAGCAGTCTTCAAACCAAGCCCTTCTTCATTCTAAAATTTTACTGATTCCCAAGCAAAGATTCAGTTTCACTTTTACTGCTGTATACCTACATAGGAAAGCATGTAATACAGCGAAGTAGAGAAGTAAAGAATAAGTGAGATATTTCATGATAATTACAAATTTTGGCTTGTGATAGTTGACATTTTTTTATTTATTCATATTTATGGGCAAAAACATTTAATTTTCCTGACTTAAGAACATGTTTCCATTCTGTGTATACTCAGATTTTTACAGCTGAGTCAGATTGGAAGTTTTCAGAGAAATTGAAAAGATTACATGAAGGAATTATTACCGCCACCTGCCTGTCAGGGGTTCTCAGCTCAGTCTTGCTCCAAGCCCCCCCCCCCTCCCCCGGCACCTGCTCTGCTCCGGAAGGTTGTGCTGTAAGTCTGAATGAAACACAGCCATCGTACCCTTTCTAAAACTCTAACTGGACCTCAGCATACTAGAGCTGAGAAGCACTGTTCTGGTCGTTTCTGACATTGGCTGTCTTTTTTTCTTGGCTATGAAAGCCCTCAGTTTTGTTCATCTCTTTACTTTTAATTTTTCTCTATTTGTTGATATTTTGATTTGTTTCAAGGAAATGACTGCTCACCATTTGGTAAATACTTCTTCACTGAGTGAAGTCCCTGCAAATGGTATTTTAAGTAGATGTTTTTGCATTTTTTCTTTCGAACTCTAATATTGCCTTAAAAAGGGACATGTTAGCTTTTAGTCCTGAAGACCAATTTAGTGTTTTACTAGGGCTGCCGTATGCTTTACGCATGTCGGTTAAGCCCTGTTTTTCAGTGGTACAGACATGTGGGATCCGGCAGTTATGTTGGAAGGGGAAGACGAGCTCCACGGCCTCTGACTTGGGCTTGAAACAAGGACCAGATGCCTCTGTATCAAGGGTCAAGGTTTGGGACAAAGGTCAGTGGAGATGAAAAGGAGCCCTATGTGTCAACTCCTTTTTGCTTCTCTGAGCTCACTTCAGACCCGCCCAGAGAGGCAGGTGAAGGAAAGAGGGATCCAAGGTAGAAGGAGATGTCTGCATGTCACACCCTCAAGCCCTCGGGTCCGCTCTCCCTTCTGCTTGTGTGTGGAACGTTTGGTCATGTTAGTGACCTGTCCGGGGAGTGTGCCTCGTGATTCCATTGTTGGATTTCAGTGAGGAAAAACACTCGTCTGCTAAAGCATTAGATTAAAACACTCTGGAATAGAAAACATGACCCAAAGCAAAAAGGGAAACTTAAAGGAAATGACTTTATTCAATTTACTTACTCTACAGGTCACCTGTGTTATTCCCAAACATGCTTTCATATCTAATAGGTCAATTTTTCTCAAATTATTTGCCTTTTTTTTAATAATAAAATCCAAAACCCCTCCTGGAGTTATTTGGAATTCAAAATGAATGGAATCCTGTAGCTGAACATACAGCTGTCACCACAGTGCTACTTTGACTTCAACTCTTAGACACACACACAATTTCTGAGAAGGTTCTGCACCCCTTCCAGGACTCTTCCTGTGCCACGGTCCTGCCAGCCATTCCTAGACCTCCTATGCTTGGTCCTTCTGTGCTGGCACTGAGGACAGGGTCTGCTCAGTCACTTAGCTGGTTTGAGTGACAGGGCCATCTCTGTCACCACAGGAAGTGCCTTTCACTTGTCTCAGATACACAGGAAGGCCAAGAAGGACCCAAATGAATTCCTGTGTGTATTAGTTTCCTGTTGCTGCTGTAACATGTTACAAGCTTATTGGTTCAAAAAAAAAAAAGCATATATTTATTATCCTATATTTACCATCCTAGTTCTGCAGGTTAGAAAAATAGGTCCTACTGGACTCACATCAAAGTGTCATGGACGGATCCCCATGAAAAAGCCGTACAGACAACTTCTTTGTTTGCTCTTTCTAGCTTCTAGGAACTGCCAGCCATCTTTGGCGTATAGCTCCTTCCATCTTCACAGCCAGATGAAGGGCATAGTTGTTATCTCTGATTCCGTTGCCATGGCTCTTTCTCTCTCCTTCTGCATCCATCTGTCACTTACTTAGAACATTGTGACAGACCCATATCATCTAGGTCCATTTCCTTATCTTAAGATCCATCATTAGGTCTACAGAGTTCCCTTTTCCTGGAAAGTGATAAGGAGTAGGAGTGAACATCTTGCAGGAACCAGCACAGTATATAATGTTGCCAACAAAACGTGTCACCCATTGTGATTTCTGGATGCTAGTGCTCTTACATCCTTGTCCATCTCATTCCCCATTCATCCATCATTCCTTCCCCCACCCCTGCTTCCCACGGAATTCACTTGCAGCCTTTGGCTGTCCCAGCTTTTATTAGTGGCCTATATCTTCATCCCCTGTGCCAGTGTGTCTTAGTTACTCACTCAGACCTATCTCAAAAAGCTCGACACTACCAAGCACAGTGGACTCCTCAGAGCCCAGACTTCCACAGTAACAAGAGCTTCCATCCCCTCGTTTTTCAATATTATATATGTGTATAATTCATTACAGCTTTCCCTATAAAGCTGTGTATTCTTTTCTAGTGGAGTTCCACAGTTGAGTTATTCCTCTTCCATCCTTGCCATTTCTCTCTCTCAGAGCACATCAGTATTATGATGCTTTGTTGATAGGTTTGTCTCACCAGAGACTCTCTGAACTTCTCAGGACCAGGATTGACCTTTTGTCTTTAGATCCAGAGCACTCAGTGCTGTGGCCTTGTGCCATCGAAGCAGTGAATGCACAGTTGCACTTGGCACATACACTAACTACTAAGCTTTTAAAAAGTCTTTAATGTTGCAATGATTTTAAAAAACGAGTTAAGGCTGTTTCTGTAACAACATGTCTACAGATTGTGTTTTAACACACTTATGGTATATTATTTTCCATACCAAGAAGGTGAAATTTGCAGGAAACACCTAATTGTTGGCTTGATATTAGCATATCAAGCTTGATGACCTCTTAAATGATAATACATTGTAGAAAAGGTGGAGCATTCCTCAGTGTGGGATTTGAAGTGATATTTGAACTCCTATGTTTATTTCACTAGCTTTCTGCCACCAACCTGCAGGAAAGGGCTGTTGTGAATTCTAGCCATGTTCTGCTGCTTTGTAGTGGAGTGTGAAGTTTCAGGCAAGAGAAATTACAGTGCATTGGCCTACAATAAAAACGTAGAAAAATGAGCCCTCAAAATAAATGTTGAAAAATGTCAGTGTCAGAGGTTTGGGAAAGCCAAAGGAGGTAAACAAGCCCAAGATGATCAGGTTAAGATAAAGACTGAGATGAAGATTTACTCCAGTAGACCCCTGGGGTTGTCAACTACATCACAGAACCCACAGTTGCCAGAACAGTTGTCAATCCAAAGTTAAAATTGGGGAAATGTGTACCTTTCTGGTGGGAAAAAAGCTTTTTTTCCCAAGGACCTGGAGACTGACAGAAGTACTCAGCTTGGGTCTGCAGGGCCAGTCAAGGAAAGTTGAAATGATCAGTACTGTGTTCAAGACCATACACACAAAGACAGCTTTCCAGCCCTACTTCCAGGAATCAGAGAAGCCTGCTGGGAAAGAACAGTCCCTTTGAGTCATCTACCAATGGAAACCTGAAGAGTGAAAACCAGCCCTGGGGTGGAAGTAATTGGTCCAGATACTGCTTAGTGTCCAGACATCCCCCATCTCATCCAGGGACACATGTCTTTGCACACTGACGTGGGTCGTGCACAGGAATGCCACTCAGGAATGGGGAAAGAGGTGCCATTTTGGAAGTTGAGAAACAAGCTGCCAACCTAGCCTGCAGGGACCTCTGAGCTGTGCCCACAGGAGAGCACAGGGAGATCCCCTTCCACTGGGCTAGAAGGAAGAGGAGCCTCTGGCGGGGAGATACTATTTCATCACAAGAACTGATAGCATTTTTAATGTTTAATGTTTACATTGTTTGAAGGCTAGTAAGGGACCTTCCTAATAAAACCAGCTTGAAGTTGAATGGAGGATGAATGTTGAAATCAGTCAGTCACCACTTAGTTTTTTATGAGCATCGTAACATGCAGGGCATGTACTTCTCAGTCATTGCGGATGCTCTTCGGGTGTGGTGGGCTTGGCCAGGCCATGTGCCCTGTAAACCTGACACTGAGTAGAGCTGTACTCTGGAGATCCCTCCAGGGGCTGCAGACATGGGCAGGTGGCTGTGTGCTGAGCTTATAGCTTAAAAATGCAGCACTACTTGCAAGTCTAGGGCTTCGAGGACACTGAATGTAAATTAGGGATGTGATAGATTCTACTGTCCCCCAACTCTAGTGATATCTTTAAAGGAACTTTCGGTGGGATTCACAGACCTATAAAGCATGAGGGAGGGAGAGCAGGACTTCATCAGAACAGTTGGCCACTTCTTCACTCCGGCTTTTTGTTGGAGCAGAGGAAACAGTCAGGTATTGACCGAGTTTTAAGAAATGTTTTTAATAAAATTTCAAAAATGCATATTTTTTGACTCAGTGTGCCAGATTTTGAAAACAAAATTTATTTTTTATTATGTATGGTTCACTTTCAGGTTTACAGCTCTTGCTATTAAGGAAACTCTAGGAACATAGTGAATTAGCAAGCTTTTTTTTTTTTTTTCAATTCTCATTTTACTTTTTCAATTCTCATGTTCTGTTGGGATTTTACTCTCTTTCTAGCTTATTTTTTTGTTTTTAACAACTTCCTTAATGTAAACTAGTGGTTCTCAATCAGAAAGAATATCGATTAGAGACATTTAGCAGACTGGAATCAGTTTTGTCACAGCTAGAGATGGGAGAGTTACTGACAGTGTATAAAGGACCGGGGGATCTCTGACTGTTCTGCAGTACACAATCCATACAGTAAGGAGGGGCCCAGCTCCGAATGTCAGTAAGGATAAACTTGAGAACCTCTGATATAAAACAGTTTTAATGCCCTTCATTCATTGGGACCTTCCTCCCTCCTTCCTTTCCTCTCTACTTTCTCGTCCTTTTCTTGTTCCTCTCTCCCTCCTTTCTGCCATTGTTTCCTTCAGCCCTTTCTCAGGTTCTGTTTGTCCCTCTTTCTGTGACCTCATTCACAGTCTTTATTCTGCAAGTTCTCAGCTGCAGAGTACACATGGAGAGCTTGCTAAACACAAAACTTGCCTGCTCCTCCTCGCAGCTGTTCGTGTGCGCCAGTCCAGGTTCTGTTTTACGAACAAGCCCACCCGCCCCACCCAAGACTAAGGAGAATCATCATGGCCCACAATTGGGAAAGCAAAACAGTCATCTTCGTTTTTCTGGTCTCTGGTCTTATGTTATTTTTAGATCCTTTATTATTAGAAATTCTGAGATATGTGCTGTTATTTTTCTTAGACATTAGACATAGCTTTTAGTCAGTATTTATACTTTAGAGACTTAAGTGTATTCAAATCAAAGAGCTTAAATAATGCAGAATTGTATTTGCTCCTCATAAATTGTCCAAGTAACTGGATAGTAATTCTCAGTTTCTCTCCAAATTTCTCATTTCTTTCCCCTGTCCTTTACTTCACACATTCCTCTAAGCTCCTCCCACATAAAAATTCTGAGGCCAATGCCGCTAACCAGCTTGAACTCAAAATGCTAAGACCTGGTGTCGACGCCAGCTGGAACTCAGGGCAGCCATTCATCTTTTTGGCATTTTATTCTATCTAAGTTAAAAATGAGGTTAAACTGGCTGTTTTTGTGGGACCCTTCTGTTCTAGAAAAGCTGTAATTCCCGAAGGATCTTCACAGTTTGGGTACCAAAACCTCAAATTGCTGGTCAGTGGGGAAGGGGAAGCTTTCAGCTTCTATGCATCTCCACAGATGGGAGGGTCAAGGCCAAGGGTCTTTCCCATCACCGATCACTGGCTCCCTGGGCCTTGGACTAGGGATACACAACAGCTGGTTCCTGCATTGTTTGTCCAGAATGTGGGTCTGCTAGGAAGTGAATGAGACCCCCACCTGCTTGTGTTTTGGGCTCCTCCCTTCTTCATCTCCCCAGACCGCCCCGGGGTAAGAGAAGGTAGAATGGCCCACATGGACGCTGCTCATCCAGGGAAGCCAGCAGCAGTTCCCTCGCCACAGGCTGCCTGGTCCTCTGTCACAGGACTCGGCATGCTGCTTCCTGCAGGACACTTGGGCTGACAACTTTCTCTTAACCAGATGGAGACTGGGGTGAGCCTTGGCTTGCGTTGATTTGTAGGTAGATTTATCCCACCTGAGGTTTGGGGTGAAACTTAACAGCCTTTCTATTTCTCTTAAAATCCTCTTTGGATAACTGGCTGCAGGATCCACATTAAATAATCAGCTGGTCAGAGAGGATCCGCAAAGCGTTTATCCATTAGTTTACTGGCTCTTCCCTTCACTTTATTCAGTAAATATTTATTTAATGCCTACTTTGTCCCATGCAAGAAAATACTTTGAGCAGCTCTAAACATAGTCCAGAGATCAGATGGATGTGGAGTGTGTCATTGTTTTTGGATGTGGTCCATGACCTTCATTGTCCATAATCCTGCCTGTGAAGGGAGACTAAATCTGAAAGAGAAGGCCTGAGCCTAACTACATGGTGTTACTTTAAATAAATCTCCTCAGAAGTCTTGGGGGCAGCCGACCTTCCCAGAGAGGGAAGGTTAAACTGGGTGTGGCACACAGGTGGCTCCGCCGGCCCCTTTTCCATTAAATCACTCTCCTGTGTGGAAGAATACCCATGATGATGGGTCATTAACAATAAAAATCTCAAGTGTTAAACTTCTACAAGTTAGTTTGCAAGGAGTTAACATCTTATTTATTAAGAACTTCCTTAGACTTTATTTTCTGGTGTAGCTAACTGATGTAAATATGAGGAGTACATATGAAACTAGGATGAACATCTTTTGCTTTCAAAGATGCTTTTGTCCAGTCTGATGTGCTGAGCTTGGCTTTGAGAGAATCACCAGAGCTCTGGAATTTATACTGTGGCGGAATACCACGTGAAAACCAGAAGTGAGCCTCATAAACACCTGGGCAGGTGGCCTGTTGGCTTCGGGCCTGCAGCAGCTCTGTGTCCCAAGGCCCACCAGCCTGGAGTGCGATCGGAGCCCCTTGGGGAGTGCAGGGCTGAGCCTGGGCCGAGCACAGCTGGGACAGAAAGCTGAGGAGCAGATGCAAGAGGGTCACTGCCTTGGAAAAGCCCTTTCCGTTTGGCTCCTGCTTCGTCTGGGAGTTACTGGCCCAGTTGAGTCTATATCCTGAAGAGAACTTTGTTCGGAATAATAATTTTTTTTTTTTTTTTTAAGAACACACATCATTGACTACTATTCATTTTTAATTTAGGTACATTCTGATCATGTCAGTGAAATGAAGTACAGAATGACATTTATTTAGGAAGGATAAAAGCTCTAAACACTAACCTTTGTTTTCTTCCCTTCCGCTGATTGCTTCCCCCTCCCCTGACCTGGGTGGCACTATGCTGACTCTAATAAACACTTACAGTATCATGCTCATGTTTTTCATATTAGTGTGAACGTCTAACCTGAAGACTTAGGAATTCCATTTGGCTTATTTGCTTTGCATTTTAATGTTTTTAATAGTAGAATGGTAGAACCCAGAAATATATATTATGTTCTGTGCTGTACCTACCAGTGGTGAAAAATATATATTATTGTATCAGTTCACAGGTAAATTATTTCCTTTGTATGTTTCCTTCACTCCTCTTCTTCCTAAGCAATATTAATGATTTTTAATCATTGAGTTTTGATCTCAACACTGCTTATCTCATGTAGAATTTGCTCAACTTACTTTTCATTTAAATAGTGTAAAGGAGTACTGGCTGAATTTAGATGATTTTTAGTAAAATATCCCTTTAAGTAACAGACTTTGACAAAACAGTTAAATTTCTAGGGGTATAGCTCTGTGTCATTGTCATGCATAAGGAATATGATTAATACTTAAAATAGATATTAATATCTATTTATCTACTTAATAGATTAAGTATTAGTCTATCTATTTTATCATGAACCAAGAATGTTGAAATAATTTTAAGAAAATTAGTATTGGAGATTACAGTAGCCACCTAGTCTTATGGTTTTCATCCTTATTAATGTTTTCTTCCTGTATATACAACTGATATTGATAATTGAAACATACGTAAAATGGAATTTGAATACCTCCTTCACTGGCTTAGAATCCTCAGGCACATCAGGTTGTGAGGCCCTGGGTCGCGCCTGAGGAGCAAACACAGAAACTTGTGTAGTTGAGAAGCAGTTGACACCCAGAGGGAGAAGGGAGTGATCAAAACTGGCTGCGAGAGTGATGTGTGAGTGGATGTTGCACATTACATTCAGGATGTTCTTTAAGCACTTAAGCATATCCTGAGATTTTTGTGAAGCCAGATACCATTATCTAGTACAAATATTTTCTTTCCACATGTGTTTGGTAAACACTTTGCATTTGTGGTACTGGTAGTAGAACTAGGCCTTCGCCTGTGCTAAGTACACACTCTACCACAGAGCTACATCCCCTCCCCAAAGGCTTATTTCTGTACGTCCTTTTTGCTTTTCGTCGATCGTGCTTTAGTTGACTTCCAATCTCAGGAGGCCCGCACAGGGTCCGTCCTGTGGATTTTCTACCCAGTGTGTGTCCAAGCATCTGACTAGTCCTGTTCGCGTGAGACCTCTGAGGCCTGGCTAAACCTCTGGAGGGCACAGGCAGCGAAGCGGGCCCTGCTGTCTATTTCCAGGTCACTGCCTCTTTCTCATGCTGCGTTCACCTCCATGACCTTGTTACAACAGTAATGTTTGTTCATAAACCACTCTTAATGAGTCTATTTACCTTGCATGCCCAATGAGATTGTACTTCATGTAATAAAGTCTCTGCTTAAACATATGCCAAGAAAGCAGCCCTAGCAGCTGGTAAAAAAGTCACTTGTTAACTGGCTGGTCCCAATTATCATAGTGTTAGTCTATCTATTTTAAGTGTCTGTATCATAAAATTAGTTAGAGGTTTTGTAGACATATGTTTATCAATCTTCCACATAATATTTTCAAGAGAATATGAACATACAAAGGAAATAGATTATCTGTATTTTTAAAAGAATGTAATTTAATTTCGAAGACTGGAAAACTAAATTAACAGCTATGTTCCTAACTTTAGGAACTTTATGTTTTAATCACAAGTAGGAAAGTTCTACCCCAAGTCTTTTCTAGATAGGTCTTATACAGACCGATCTGTTCTTTGCATTTATAGAATTCCCCTCCTGTTAGATCTAAGGTATCACAACCAGGAACAAAAGCAAAAAACTCAGGATTGTTGTCCGTCAAGCAATACCTCCCAGGTATGCCATGGTGGACTGCGCTGCTCAGGGATCAGCCTTCCATATGGGCTCAGGTTACCACATGCTGCTATTGGAAAAGCTGCCCCATTATAGACATGCCCAGTGCCGGCCTCACAGTAACTGAAACAAGTAGTTTTGACTTTACATTCTCCGTGACCCCTTTGACCTCCTGTTAAGTGTCTGCTGTAAGTGAAGTGGGTATCTTTACTGAAATTTTCCACGTCCTTACAGTAAATAGTATCCTTCTGACTCTAACCCCCATTATAACTGTATTGTCCTCAGTAGCCTCCAAGCCACCTCACCCCATGCGTAATGGTGAGAACAGTACCTACTCACAGTATGCGTCGGAAGACTGACTAGGAAGACAAGCATCATGGAGACGCTACCTGAGCACCTTTACTCTTAGTTCATTACTATTCCCCCCCCACACCCCGATAGATTTGCGTACATTCAGAAATGGGAGAAACCAGAGTATCCTTTGTTGTCATTTTAGTGATGTGGTTTGGTTTTTGTGGAGCTGGGAGGGAACACAGCGTAAGTCATTCAGGCCGGTAAGTACTGTGCCACTGACCTCAATCCCAGCCCAAGAGGGTAGCTCAGGCCCAGACCGAGCAGCTGGTCCTGGACCTTGTCGTGGTGAAACTACTTTTTTAGCTGTGGGAGGGGTTCGAAAAAAAAAATCATAGAGGACTTTATAGCTCCTTGTTTTCTTTTTTTTCATATCCCTGAACATTCCTTCAAGCACGTATTCTGAGATCACAGTATTTACTCTTTGTACATATTTTGGAAAAAATATTTGTAAAGTTATCTCTTAGCACACTTCTGAGCATAAAGGATTTACTCCTGTTTTCCAGACAAATATGAACCAGAGGAGCTCACTGCAGACAAATGTAATGCTGGAATGTACAGTGAAAAGTCTTATTTACTTCTATGGTAGGGCCACCGGATCTCTGAAACTCATTACTTGCTCCCTCCTACCTTCGGGCAGAACGTACTCAGGGGACAGGATGCATGCCTGCTTAACTGCAGTGTCTCTGAAAGAATATTACATGTTCTTGCTGGAAGTGCATTCCAGGCCTTCTCCATAACACATTCCACGGGGTTAGGAGGAAATTCTCCTGATGTCTAATCTAAATCCCTTCTTCTGCCCTTTTAACCCTTTGTGTCTTATCTTGACCTCCCTGGAAGCAGAAAATAGATAATGTACTGGGATTTGCCAAATGCTTTTCAGTTTTCAAAGCTGAAAACCACTCGGCTTCTCATTATCTTCTGTCTCCGCTCTGAAATAGGGAAACTCTCAATCTGTTTCCGCCTTTGTCCTGTCATGTTTTCTTCAGGGCTTTGTGAGGGATCGTTGTCATTTGGCTGCTGCTCCCTGGGCCTCGTCCCCTGCGTGTACATCTGTCTGCACAGGGAGTTGTCACATAGGATGAAGCCACTGTCCACGGGGGCTGGCTGTGAGGGTCTGACTACCTCCTGGCTCTGCCACTCTGCACTTTCCCAAAACAGGGACCAGAGAAGGGGCTAAGACCACCTCAGCCCCTGCCTGTCAGCCATGTTTGTGTGCTTGGGCGGGTCTGTCTTGTTTTAATCCAAAACCACACAAAGTTTCAACAGAAGAAAGTTCTGGAAGGCTGCTCTTTTGCCATGGCTGATCAGTGGGAAATAATTCCTCTGATTAGTTCTTTCTTCTGAGGCTCTTGCTAGGCTTCCTTTACTCCCCAACCTGGCTATACCTTGAAGACATGTTGTCCTGTATTTAAAGTCCTTGCCTAGCATGAAGCCTTCCTATATATGTCTTCATGTATACACACATTTCTGAGTTTGTCATTGAAAGAAAAGGAACAACAACAAAAAATACACAAAATACGAATGCCTTAAATATAATCACGTTCACCACTTATCTAACCCCAGCAGCCCTTTTCTGTCTCAGGGAGAGAAGGTATCATGTTTATATTCCAGGGACGCCATCCTTCCGAACCTTACTGGTGTTTGTAGGAAAACCAGAGGGCCCCTGTTCCAGTTCTCTCATCCACCCAGAAGCCTCTGCTCAGTTCTGCCGTCTGCCCTCCTTACTTGGGTTGGTGGTGTTTGATTCTGGGTCAGTCTTCATATAGGAGGGCAGCCTAGTCCACTCCAAAGTCACACCCACAGCAAATCTGGGCCTATTCAGAATTACACAGAAAGAGATAAGACAACTTTTCTCCAAATACATGGTCAACACCTGTCTCCATAATGTACCATAGTCTGCTTTATAAACCCAGTTCCTTATGGATTCAGCTTCTCTGAGGTTGTAATCTCTGATCATGGCTTAGATTTTATTAATCAGTGTAGGATTACTCTCGAAACAACATACTTCGAAAAGAAAAAAGAAACAGGATACTTCCTACACAGTGCATGGATATTAATTTCTGGCTAAATAATTGATAAGCCATTTCTACAATAGTTGTAGAAATTTTATTTATTATGGATGTAAAGATATCTATAGATTACTTTGTACACATTACAATTTGATGTATGGAGAACCACTAATTTGGAATGTCTTTTTAAATGATCGAAGCTCAACTTTGGTTTTGACCCAGACCCCTATATTCTGTGCTGAGTCAATAATACCTGTTAATGTGTTAAATTGTATAATCTGAGAATGCTTAAAGTCTCTTTGGAAAACACCCTATTTTCTACTCTGTTAGTACTTTTGCCGGGATAAACAGTTGAGGTGTTACTTCTTCATAATCAGTTGAGAAGTGGATTATTTGTTCATGAAAGTGACTTTTCCCTGGACCCACGCCCCATCCTCTTAGTGCCTATGGCCTTGAGAAGGCTTAGTTGCTCTTGCCTTATTAATATAAATTAGAATGGCTTTGCTCTACAACCTTTTAAATCTAAAACACTAATGACTTTCTTTCCTTTGGTGTCATGAGATGGAAATATTTACTTTCCCCCATGTCTCAGAGTATCTCTCCTCTGACATTACAAAGACAGAGTGTAATCTTGGTCAGAAAGCACAGTCAGGGTCATTTGGCAGAAGCCAGTAGCCCAGGTGGGATCCTGGTGGGGGAAATGGCCTGTGGAAAGAAGAGGACGGTTGGGAGAAATGCTATCCCTCTCCTGTGGGCTGTAATTACATTTAGCTTCTGAACAGAAAGGTATAGATTCTAACATAATCACAATATATGTTCCCTAGTATTCACTACCAAGACCTTACATTTCAAGACATGGGATGATATGTTTCTAACGTGACAGAAGTCTCGTCATTTTTTCTAATAAAACAGTATAATTAAAATGTTTATATATTTTTCAAGAGGGCAATCGTTTATTCTACTGGGAGGGGGAAGGATTGTTTTGATCACATTTCTAAGATGAAAGAGTTCTCAGGGAAGAGAGAGTACTCTTCAGTGTCCTTCATTTACAGTGGGACAAAGGACCAGACTGAGTCAATATGTCACCCAGTGCTAGTTCAGAAGAGTAGATAGCAAGTCATGTCAGCCTCAAAAGCCAGAGCACACAAGATGGAAAATCTTAACCACATGTCTCAGGGTTTCTGCAAATCTTGAGATCTTATGGAAAATCTTTATAGTCCTGACAGGGTCTGACCAAAGTGCTCCCTGCTTGTTGTTCCACATGTTGGTCAGGTAGAAAGTGGGGCCTCCCTGTTGCCAGCTCCTGAGGCACGAATTTATGGAAAAAATCTGTGGAGGTCTGTCTCCTAGCAGTGCCAAGAGAATTGGCTGCCAAGATGCTGCCAGTAATTAAGGACTTGGCATCTGGGGGCAGCTACTAAACACATAGTAGTGACTGTAGCATCCAGGTTGGACAAGTGAAACTCTTCTCATAAGAGAATTGAAGTGGGACCGGAGACAAGTAGTTTTACGCATGCAGCTTGCTCACATACACACACACACACACACACACACACACCCCACCACCCCCCCACCTGCTGTTGCTGGCAGGTCAGAGGTCTACTGTAGCTGCAGCCACCCAAGACTAAGATTTCCCGAAGCTTGTGGCTATTAACTTCACATTATTTTGTAAGGCGCTGAATAATGATAAGACTCAAAATTTATGTTCACTGATGCTTTGGATAATAAAAACGTGTTCATTAAGTATCTTTAGCCAAAAATGTTTCTGCATAATTAGCAAATCTCTTAATTATACACTTGGATTTGAAACTTGTGTTAATCTTAAAGTATAAAAAAATATAAATTCAATAAAGAAGAAAGGATTAGAAGAGAGACTGGCTGGCATCAGAGTGAAAGTGTCTGCTGGGAGACGTGGCTGGATTCAGATCCTTCTGGCATTCACCTAGCTCTGCAGCCTGCCAGAGGATTTCATCTCCACACTTTGACCTCTTCACCTAAAACACGGGAATAGTAATAACAGTCCCAGTCCCACGGTCACGGTGAGTGTTGGGATACTTAAAACATAGAGAACACCCTGATCTGTGCTTGGAACCTCAGGGCTCTATAAATTTAGCTTCCTGTTATTTTAGATATGAAATTTTAAGAGTAACTCCACCAGTAGATCACTATACCGTAGAAATTTGGAAAAAGAATAATAATTAGCAACTCAGAAATTTTTCCCTAAAATATCAGAAGCTTGCCTGTTTCCACAGGGAAGTAAATTAGTGTGTCATGTACGTAATAGTTTGTTAAATGTATTAACATTTTAAGATGAATTAAACCTATTCAATAAACATTTGTCATTTATTAATAAGTATGATAGGAAGTGACATGGTAACATATAAGACACTGGCACCTTTAAAGAGCTTAAATTTAAGAATGCAGCACGTATTTATTAAAACAGTATGAAGATTCCATGCATTTTTAAAAGGTTACAATGACTAAAATAGCTGTGACCATATTCCCTATGATTTAGAATAGTTATTGGGTAAATACACATGGTTAAAGAATTTGCACAATGAAGGTATTGATCACCTGGAACTGGTTAAGTAACCGTTGATTACTCAATACCAGGTACCCCACATGTATTTGCAGAAATTGGCATAAAGATATAGGTAACTGAAATGCTAAACACAATATTGATAATCTACTTAGAAGATTATGCTGTAGAAAACAGCTTAGTATGTACATGCTGGAGAAAACATTAAGCGTTCTTCATGATCTATTATAGCATTGACTTTAAATCAGCCAGGAGAATAAACACAGAATTAAAGGCCAGTGGCCTAAAGCAAATACAAATCTTGTAATTAATTCGAAAGAAAGAATTATTTTAATAAAATTTGAAAGTGTCATCCATCGCCATTCCTAGTCAATGAAATTTGGCTATCGTCAAACCTAGTCTCACAAAAGATGAGAAAATAGACTTGACTTTTAAAACGGAATTTTTGGAAAAAGTGAAAGTGATCATGACACGTGTCAGATATTAATAATCATTTCTAACGTGTTTCTGGCCATTTAACTGAGACAGGAGGTAACAGCATTATCATTCCATTTTGAGATGAATCAAGGGCCTTAGAAGAGAGATGAGAACCAGATTTAAAGACTGGTAGACACCTGGTTTTCATTGTAACAGGTTTTTCTTCCCCATATCTCATATAGAAAGATATAGCCTATAAATTAATTATTGAAATATAAAATATTTTGTTAATTTTAACCTCCTGAAGACCAGAGCTAGGTCTTTTTCAACTTTTAGCCTTGTCTGGGTATTTAATGACTGTAGCAATATACCTGTCGTTTGATTATAGCTCATTTTGTAATTGTAAGTTGTTCTGTGATAGATATTAATGGCTGTAATTACAAAAATGAAAGGTTATTTTTAAATCAGATTAATTTGTTTTGTGAAGCTCTGTTCTATGTTGAATTTATATCGTATAAGTTTGAGACGTATGTTAGGAATACGTAGAAGTACACAGCTTTTGAATAAATTTAAAACATTACAGTTGAAAGTGTTTTTACCATAGTCCTAACTTAATAGGGCATTTTTTACTTTTCTGATTTTATACATTCATGCATTTATCTTCCCATTTAACTGTCATGCTATATTAATCAGCTTGCCGGCACTGGGACAAAATAATCCATATATACAATTTTAAGAACAGAAAGAGCTGGGCATCATGGCACATGTCTGTAATCCCAGTGCTCCAGGAAGCTGAGACAGGAAGATGACAAGTTTAAATGTTGCCCGAGCAACTTAGCACCTTAGTGAGATTCCCATCTCAAAGTAAAAAAAAAAAAAAAAAAAGTGTAGCTATGAAAGTCTCCAATAATGTGATCCTAATGTATACCTAAAATTTACCAAAAAACTTTATAAATAAAAATATAAAAAGAGTTGAAGAACACCACTTACATAGTATGAAGATCTGGGCTCTACTCCTCAGTATCATAAAAGAGAATAGATGAAAAATTAAGAAGAAAAGGCTTATTTCATCTTGTGCTTTCAGGGATTCCCTGGTAGTCTCGTGCCGGGGAGAAACATGATGGCGGACAGACATGGCAGAGGAAGGCTGCTTGCCTCATGGCAGCCTGGAAGTAGAGTACAAGGCCTGAGCCCAAGCACAACAGAAGAGATAGAGTCCCCAGTGCCACACTCCCATGAGCCACCACACATACCCATAAGTCTTGTAGTCATCTGTCAAGCCAGTCAGACTGACAGGAAACATAACCATCACTCTGTATATCCATCTCCTGCCCCTAGTTCTCATTGTGTTAGCTATAGTATCATTTGTCCTTCTTGGTAACTAACTCTCTTTCATGTATAAAAGCTGTAAGGTCTTGGGAAGATTTCATAACTTCTCTGGTCTCAGACTGTTTATAGAACCAAGTCAAAAAATTCTTAAATTGATTAATTTTTATAAGAACTGTACAACAGTATCTCGTATGTATAAGTATTCAATATATTTTAACTATTTTTTGTTTTTATCATGGAACCCATCTCTGCACTGCAGTGCAGTTTTGTACACCTTTCTTATCTCTTTCCCAACAAGACTACACAGCTGTTGAGGACAAGGTAAAGCCCGATCATACTGTGGATGTGAGCTGGGTCCCTCCCTGTACAGCCTCTTGCATACAGACACAGGCAGTGAAGATCTGTGGAATGGATGAATGAGCCATTTGTTATCCAGATGTCCAGTGTAATAATAACTGACCTTTGTAGGATTCCTTTTAGAAAGGCAGTGTTCCACTAACATAACAAGACTCAGAAGAAAGGACAAATGCTCTAACTAGTATAAGTCAATACTTGATTGTAATTTCTCTCATGTATAAGAGGTGATCAGAGAACCCGACGTGAAGATATAGGAGGGCCTTATCTCAGTCTGATAAAAGCCATTTATGACCAACCTATTGTTAACCAACATCCTACTAAATGGGGGGAAATTTAAATATTTTCCTTTAAAATCAAGAACAAGACAAAGATTCTACTACTACCCCTGCTGATGACCATAATACTCAAAACATTAGCCAAAGCAGTCAAGCAAGAGAAAGGCAGAAAAAGGATATATATACGAAAGAATAAACTCAAACTAACCTTATTTGTAGATGGCATGGTCATATACCAATAAGACCCTAAAAATTCCACCAGAAAATTCTTAGAATTAATAACGAAATGTTCTAAGCAGTGTAGCAGGATACAAAATAAGCACACAAAAATCAGTAGTGTTCTTATCCACTAATAATGGAGTAATTGATAAGTAAGTTAGAAAAACAGTACCATTCATTCAAACAGTGCCATTTAATAACATCTAGAAATATTAAATACTTAGGAATTAACCTAATCAAGGAACTGAAAGACCTTTACAGTGAAAATCACATCATTCTAAAAAAGGAAATCCAAGAAGATATCAAAAAAATAGAACAATATCTTTTGTTTCTAGATAAGCCCAAACAATACAATCAAAATACCTATAATACTAAATACACAATGTCAGTCAAAATATCAACCACATCTCTCACAAATCTAAAGAAAACAGGCCTGAAACTCACCTGGAACCAGAAAAGACCCAGAATAGCAAAAGCAATCCATGGTAACTGAGAAGGAGGCAACACAACCCCAGATGGGAAGCGTGTCATAATGTTGCTGTAATTAAAACAGCAGGGTCCTGGCCCAAAGCAGGCACATGGATCAGTGGAACAAAATAGAAGAGATAGAAAGAACCTAAGGCACATTCAGCTATTTGATCTTTAACAAAGAGCCAAAAACGTAAAGGAAAGATAGCCTCTTTAATCAGTGCTGCTGAGAAAATTGGATATCCAGGTAGAAGACTGAGTCAATACCCATTTGTATCATCATGTACTACTCTAAAATAAGAATAGATCAAAGATCTCAGTGTTAAAAAGACACACTTAATAGGAAAAAGTCTTGAAGACAAATAGAGGCAAGGACTTTCAGTTCAGAGCCCCAGTGATACAAGAAATAATACTCAACATATGAGGTCATATCAAATTAAAAAGCTTCTGTTTTTGAAGAGGAAACAACCAGAAGAGTAAAGACAAACTACAGAATGGGAAAAATTTGCTAGCTCTTCCTAGTACCTAGAATATATAAAAAACTAAAAAAAAAAAATAGACTATCAAAAACTTGGCAACTGAAATGAACAAACACTTTGCAGAAGAACAAATGTAAATGGCCCATAAATAATTCAAAAAGAGATCAACATCACTGGCCACTAGAGAAATGCAGATTACAACTACACTGGGTTATCATCATACCCTAGAAAGGAAGGCTGTCAGCAAAAAATATAGTAATAATAAATGGTGGTGAGGGTGTGAGGAAAAAGGAACTTTTCTGCATTGTTGGTGGGAATGTAAACTAGTACAACCACTGTAGAAATCAGTATAGATAGTATAGTATGTTTATTTCCCAATAAACAAAAGAGAAAGTTCATTTGACCCAGCTGTACCCCTCTAGAGAGATATCTGCTATCCATATGTATAGCATCACAATTTATTATAGCTAGATCTTAAAACAGTGTATAGGTCCATTGATAGATGAGTGGATAAAGATAATGTGTTTATAAGCAGAGGAGTACTGCTTTGCCAAAAAGATAAACGTGAGGCCTTGATGTGCACGTGCATGCAACTTGAGAACATAATCTTAAGTGAAATGAGTCAACACACATCTAATAGAAGAGCCAGCTGGTGAAGTAGTGTGACTTTTTCTCATCCACTTGATCCCACTGATGGAGACCCTGGGACTTCTGGCCCTTCCCTGAGGACAGCGTAACCGTGAAGAGTAAGAGTTTTCAGTGGCTTTGTGACATCAAGTGTAACTGGCACTGCAGAGCAGACTTCCAAAACTGCTTCCGAAAGTGGCAAAAGCATTGGGATTGATGTGGGTATCATTAATCATTAGGGGTATTTTGAGGGGGATTCAGGACAGTGTGTCTTGTACCATAATAATTCTTTGAAACATTCACTCTGTTATATCACAGAAATGATTTCCAAGGATAATTTTTACATGCCTTATCTGTGATTTTATTAACAGCTCGAAAGTCAAAGAAGTTGGGAAAGTTAAAAGGCATTCATGAGGAGCAGCCCCAGCAGCAGCCGCCGCCACCACCCCCGCCACCCCAGAGCCCGGAGGAGGGCACCACGTACATTGCGCCTGCGAAGGAGCCCTCCGTCAACACTGCACTGGTCCCGCAGCTCTCCACCATCTCTCGAGCCCTCACCCCGTCCCCTGCCATGATCCTGGAAAGCATCGAACCGGAAATCGTCTATGCGGGCTATGATGGCTCCAAGCCAGACACAGCCGAGCACTTGCTCTCCACTCTCAACCGCTTGGCGGGCAAGCAGATGATTCAAGTCGTAAAGTGGGCAAAGGTACTTCCAGGTAGGACTCCTCTCCTCCCTCCAAAGCTGGGGGCGCCATGCGAATGCTGCGGGGCAGTGAGCTTCACTGTGGGATTCCCTTCGTGAGGTATCAGAGCTTGAAACTGATATTTGAGTGATGTGTAGGGAAAGTCTGGTTAATGGGCTTGCTTTGTATGATACTTTGGGGTTCAGGGTTCTAGTGTCACATTCTCCCACGGGTGATTAAAGCAGAAATTTTATCCTACTTAATGAGGTGAGACGCATTCTGTTGATGGAGACCCATTATTAGCAGCTCACAGCCGGGTTGCTCTGTGCCCAGGTCAGTAAGCGCAGGCCATCCCAGCATCCTTAACATTGCCTTTGCAGTTCCTACTTTGTGGTTGTTTTCTGTGAGACAGGGTTTTATTGCTAAGGCTGTACCCATCTACACAAGCATCACTTAGGAATGTGATCACTTGTCTCAGCGTATGAATCCAAAACAGTTTCCTGGCCTAGACTACAGTCTAGGAGCAGCCAAAGCACTTTCAAGTGAATTGGTCCAGGTGAGAGCCTGCAGCCAGGAGAAAAGGGCAAGGTCATTGGGGACAGAAGGGCAAGAAAGGAACAAGAAAGCTGTGGGGTCCCCAGTGAGTCAGCTGTCTGCGTGCCTCTTCTGTTGCAGAACATCGTTGCCAGGCATGGTGTCGCAGCACAGGCCTGTAACCCCAGCCACTCGTAAGGCAGAAGCAGCAGGATTACAAGTTTGAGGCCACCTGTGCAACTTAGTGAATTAATAACACCCTGTCTCAAATATCTAAAAGAAAAAAACTTTTTAAAGCGCTGGGCATGTCATCTAGTAGTAGAACACTTCACTGTGCATGAGACCTTGGAATTAATCCCTTGTACACACTAAAAATTAACAGGCCAACAGCTAACATATTCCTAGATGATAGCAAGCAAGAAATAATATTTCTGAGTACCACAATATCATGAAAAATAAAATATTTGGTTATTTTGAAAGACATGCAGATGTCAGCGGTTATTAAGTTACCCTTTCATTCAGTGTGATGGATTGATTGGGTGGGAGCTGAAACGAGTTTCAGATTGACACAGATTCTCTGAGTCCAACCAAGAGCTGAGGCTGCCATCTGCCCAGAATCTCACTGCTCTTCAGTACCACTTGCACTTAGCCGTTCACACTCCCTGAGCATTTAGGGTGAATTTAAAAGGGAGCTGTTCACAGGGCCAGCCATGTGGGGAGTGCTGCATAAATGCCCGTGGAATTGATTTGCGTCTGTTAGGGAAGGGCGGCTGTGCGGGGCTGACTTAAGACATGTCTCCCTGGAATGTACTTAAATGCCAAGTGTATTTCGATAATTAATCGTTCTCTTCTTCAGGATTCAAAAACTTGCCTCTTGAGGACCAAATTACCCTGATCCAGTACTCTTGGATGTGTCTGTCATCATTTGCGTTGAGCTGGAGATCATACAAACACACGAACAGCCAATTTCTCTATTTTGCACCAGACCTAGTCTTTAATGAGTAAGTACCTATCCATAAGCCCTGTTACAACACACTGCAGGATTAGTCATTACACTCTTTTTTTGTTGCCATTGTTAAATAATTTCTAAACACATGTGCATGTGTGAAGGAATCTAGTGAAATGGGCATTTTTAAAGAGTTAAAAGTCTATCTGGATTTTGCAGAATTCAAAAATCACATTTTAGAAGATTTTAATGGACCCACTTCTGAATATATGTAAATCCTACATAATAGTATATGGAATTGTCCCAGAAGAGAGATAATCCAGTTGGCTCTAAAACCTCAACTGGTACAAAGCCACAATTAATAGAAAACAGTCTCTTTTGGTATCTGCCGCAGTTGGGAAGACGATCTAATTTCTAGGAAATGTGAATGTGTGAAAGCGCCAGTTTTTGGAAGCATTTTATAATAGTTCTTTTGTTAACCGTATACAGCTGCTCGATGTGTTTTCATGACAATCATAATTATCCTTCTTTTCAGTCACCAAAGAAGCCAAAATGTTATTCTGTAGTGAAAGAGTTTTATTTTATGATGCATGTTGAAAGATTGGAAGAATTTTAATGGATTTCTCTCTGGCTATGAATTCTCTCCTGTTTTATTTTAATAGCGTCTGAATTCTCCATTAGCAGATTTCATTTATGTTTATATTCAGCGATGCTTCTTTATAATTGTTGGGTCAAGAAATATTTAAAAGAGAACATTGGAATTATGATAGTGACCAAGCCATATCCTAACAGATGGTGCTTTCTCTTGAGACAGAAAAATGGGGATTTCAGAAGAGAGAAGCAGATGACAAATGGGTTGGTGATAAAAGACAGACCTGGTGCCAAGATACCTCAGGAATATCCATAGCAATCTACCTAAGAGCACTCCTTCACCTCGTGGTGTACCACGGAGATAATTTTACCCCCAAGAAAAATCGTATCAGTTGGATCTCGAGATGGCCCCTGCTTTGGCAATTAGTCAGAATCATTCTAGGACTGCATAAATTTTCAACAGAAACAGGAAGGATAGCCAAATAACTGGCCTGCACATTTTAATTTACTTGTTTTCCTCAGTAATCAGCTGACACAGTACGAAATAGTAAGCTGCTTTTATAAACCAAGAGAAAAATAATACTGAGGAGGCTACTTCTTTTCAGAAGGAAATGTGGGTTAAAAAATAATCTCTCTTAGTGCTCATGAAGCTTCTACCATGAATTTGTTTCAGTAGAAATTAAATACAATTCGTTTCATCTTTTTCAGTGTATCTATCCATTTTTCATGAAACTGGCCCTTTCTTAAGTGTACAGTTCATGGCACTAATGACATCGCATGGTGATCTGGCTCCTATGCATTTTGTCATCTCAAATTGAAATTGAACCAATTCAACTATTTTTTTCTCTTCTCTCCTCCACTAAACTCCTGATTAACTTTAGTTTATGGATTTTCCTGCATACCTACAGTGTAAGCATTTTTCTTTTCTTGCCATCTATGTAGTTCTAGTCTTTCTGCATTTTTGTTCTTCTCATTGGGAGTTTCCTGTTTCAAATGGCTACACATAGCGTTGAATGCTGTCTGTCTGGTGTCGCTAAATCCAAGAAAGTTGTTCGTGTGGCTCAGAGTGGCCGCTGTGCGAGGGCAGCTTTGCTGGGGTGAGTTCCCTGCTGCTGGCCATGAGATCAGTGACACTGAATAAGCGGCGCACAGTAAGGAAAGTGTCTCTGCACGAGACACACATAGCACGAGGCAGTAAATGGTCAGCTGACCAAAATGCTGTGGCCAGAGTTTCCATGAACCCTAATCCTTTACTTCCCCTGGGGAATAAAGGAGTAGTTCAGTATTTACCAATTCAGGATTTGTGAGAACTTTTTTTTTTTTTTGAGTCAGAGTCTTGCTTTTTTTTGTGCTTCAGGCTGGCCCTGAGCTCATCCTCCAACTCACATCACAGCAATCCTCCTGCCTCTGCCTCCCGACTGCTGGGATTACAGGCGTGAGCCACCACGCCCGGCACTGTGGTGTGTGGTACTGGTTGCTGCTGGGCATGAGTGTCCATACCTGGCGCTGTAGTATGTGGTTACCGGGGATCAGACACAGGCCCCTGCACTTGCAAGGCAGGTGCTAGAACCACTGACCTAAATCCCCAGCCCTGTGAGAACTTTTAAACTATAACTACTACAAGTAGACTTGCACAAGATGACTGGCTGCATTTTGTTTCTCCATTGATCTCTTGATATCAAGTGGGTTATTTTTGTGTTGGGGTATTGTGCATAATGCTGCTGTGAACATGAATACGCAAATATCCCTGAAGATATCTGTTGTGTTTTCAGTTCCTTTGGATGTACATTGAGTAGAACTGCTGAGCATCTGAGAAGTCTAGATTTTAATGGGGGGGGAGGTGCTAGACTGTTTCCCACGTCGCACTTGGTACCGACCTCCCCACATCCCCGCCAGCACTTCATGCCAGTAGGCCGACCAGCAGGTGTGAAACGGTGTCTCACTCTCACTTTGATTTCAGTTCTTTGATGACTGTTGAGGCATCTTTTTCCATGGTTGTTGGCCAGTATATACTTTCTTTGGCTAAATGTTCATTCAAGATATTTCTCTGTTTTTCATTTAGACTGATTTTTCTTCAACTGAAGAAGTTTTCTATATATTCTGGGCATTAAATCCTCATCAGACATACGATTCATAAAGTCTTTCTGCTTGTGTATAGATCCTCTTTTTACTCTCTTAAAAGTATCCATCAACACATAAATTTCTTTCTTTTTTTTTTTTTCAAGGCAGGGTCTTGCTTTTGTAGTTCAGGCTGGTCCTGAGCTCGGCCTGGAACACACAGCAGTGCTCCTGCCTCAGCCTCCCAAGTGCTGGGATTATAGGCATGAGCCAGCACACCTGGTGTTGTGGTGTGTGGTTACTGGGAATCAAACCTGGGTCCTTGCACTTGCAAGGTAGGCGCCAGAACCACTGAGCTAAATCCCTGGCCTGATACATAAATTTCTTAATGTCAATGAAGTCTAGCATATCCTTTTTTCTTTTGTTACCTTTAGTTTTGGTGTCGTCTATTATTTTTCAATGTAGAAGGTCCATACAAAATACATAATTGTAAGAATCTTTTCCCACAAATGAAGGAGGAAGCACCTACTGAGTGAATTTTTAGTGTGATCTGAGGGAATCAGACTCTATTTTAGATATTTTTGAGGGCCTAGTACCTAGAATTGTGTTTAAAGCAAGTAAATATTGCTGAATAAATAAATTGTTGAATAAATGAACCAAATAATCTGTTCATCAGTGAAAGATTTCTTAATGTACATTTATAATACAAGGATTCAATTCCTGAGGAAAGATTGCAGTTTGTATATTCATTTTTTCATAGATTGAGGTATTGCTGTAATTAATAAGAGGGTTAAAGTATAGCAGGCGATCACTTGCGTTGGCCTTCCGCTTTGAAATGAAACTGTAAGTTGCTGAAGATTTTATTCCTCAGCTGTGTAATAGCTGTACTGGAGCCAAAAGAAAGGCAGGAAGTAGAGAATCATATAGGAAACATTCTTCCCGATTTTTATTAAGAATTGGGATGAAAATATAAGTTAATTCTTTCACTTAGAACTTACTATTAACTCAAAGCTTTTCAAGTGTATATTAAATGATTAATTATTCAATTTTACCTTCAAACAACTTATCATATATTGCTAACAATTACTGCAGTTATTCAAATTTCTTACCAGTTTAATACACACATTAAAACTTGTACTTTAGCCTGCAGTGAAAATTTTCCATTTTCCCCCCTGAAATCAAGGCTGAACTCCTCTTTTTAAAACCATAGTTCATATTTTAAAATTAAAATGCAGATATACACCATGATGAACAGTAGCCCAGCAATAGTACATCCGGGTATCTTTTGCTGCCTCCATAGTATGGGCCTCCTGTGTTTTGACTCCAACAACGTAAGAGCAAGGGAGCTCAGAAGTCCTCAGTCACCTGTAGGGCCTTTGCTTCTAGTTCCAAGCAGGCGTCAAGGGAATAGGTTTGACCCAGCAAACTCCTGGCAAGGTGAGGGCTTCAGCCCCAGCAGTGTGACAGCAGCCATCAGAGAAGACACTGGGTCATCAGTTACTTCATGTTATATCTTCCCAGGCTGCTCCTACTCCCCTCTGTGTTCCGTGCTGGGGGATCAGTGTGCTCCCACAGTGCAGTTGTCCTCAGGGAGGGGGTCCCTCTAGAATGCCCCCCACTAGCACAGAATAATGAGGGGTTGCAGAGCCAGGCTTAGCCTGGCTGAGTGATCCAGCATCCGTTCCGTGCCAAGGCCTGGTCCCAGCACCGTCCCAGAGGCCTGAGGCCCAGGTTATGCTATGTGGTGTCTGCCTCTTCCCCCTCCCCTGCTTCGTTTCCTTCCCTCCCCTTTCCTGTCCCTCCACCCCACTCACAGACACTGAGAAATGCTATCTTTTCTTTCATTGAGGAAACAAGAACATTTGAAATTTTCATCTCTTTAAAACTTTCTAGGTAAATGTATGGAAATGAACTTTAAAAAACAAAAAGTCTTTTTCCTGTGTCTTGTCCTCTCATTGGACCCTGTGAAAACCCAGGAGAACTTAGCAGATGGAGGCCCAGGCCTACAGCAGGCGTGGGATCATCGCGCTGGGTGCCGGGACCGCAGCGCCTTCCACTGGCCGCCGCAGTGCACAACATGAGCAGCCTTTCTCCACCTGGCTCTCTGCTCTCTTCCTGGCCCCAGAGATGGTTGACATGAGCGTCCTGGATAAAGAAAATGAGTGATGGAAGTGGAATGTGGCCCATCCTTGTCTGCAGGAGGCAGGGACAGCATGACAGACAGGAAATTGCGTCTCTTTGCACAAAGTGAGCGCAGAGACCAGTCTCCTCCCCTGACGGGAGGCTCAGCACGGAGAGCCCGGAGGGGCTGACAGCATGTAAATAAGTCATTCAAGTGTGCAGGGACAGTCCCCACTGACGCTTCCCTCCTTCTTTTGTAAAAATGCAGTTTCTTCCCCTTGTTCATTTAGCTACGCAGCGGAGGATATGAGAGGAGAGAAAGCCTTAAAAGAAAGGGCTGCAGCACTGCCACGGAGCGACTTTTCCCTTTCCTGTTCAGAGTTGCTGAGGGGCACCCTCCCCTGACATAGGCAGACACCCTGAAAACCAGGACCCTGGATCCTTGCTGTCACTTCTTCAACTCTCTTCACCTTCGCCAATCCCTGCCTCTCATTTTGGTCACTGTTGGGAGATGAAAGAGCAGTGATATGGGTTTGGTCCATTCATTGAATAAGTCCGTGTTGAGCACCATCACAGTGTCCGCCCGTGTTCTGTGGCAGACCCTGGGTATAAACAGGGCCGTACAGGAACGTGGATTCCCTTCACGGGGTCCTCACTAGTGCTCAATGAGGAGGCAGGTGGGGCGGCCGAAGCAGCAATCGCAGCAGTGTGAAGAAATCGTGCAGGATCAAAGCGGCAGTGGAGTGACTGCCATTCTGTGTATAGTGTCAGCCACAGCAGAAGACTGGTGTTGAGGACAGTGAGATGCAGTCATACTAGATCCCTTCCCAGCCTTCGCAGAGCCCAGATTAGGCACACCGACCTCCTGGGTGCTGCTCCTGCTCTGGGCAGGAGACTGGCTTGTCCCTACTCTTCGGCTCTGCTCAGAATATTCCTTATTTGGACCCTGACCACCCGATTGGGAGCAGAGCTCTCTGCCCAGTCCCTCCTCACTCTTTCATATTTTAATCAGCTTCTTCATAGGTCTTCTGCCCCATCCCGCTTCCCTAGTAGGGCAGGAGCCCGGGCTGGCTGGTCTGCCTTTGCATTGCCAGCACCTAGAGACTGCTGGCATTAGGCCGTGCATGATGGACTAATTAACTTTAAAATGCTCTTTTCAGTATTATTTCCTGCTGCCTCTCAGCATAAACTGTGCTTTTGCCAAATCACCCTTTCTCTTTGTTTAGTCCTGTCTCCATGGCAACACCTCTGCTCCTAAGATTCTTTCTGTTTGTCCCTCAAGCCCAGTCCAAAGGATACCTGTTTCCCTGATGACCACTGTCACTGTCTGCGACATGAAATGGGTCCCTTCCTGAACTCAAATGAACCTAATGACCGAGACTTTTTTTTGCAGACTCCTTTCTAATTGTATTTCAAGAAAACTGCTTTAGGTTAATATTTCTTACATGATATTTCTTGTAGTGTACTTGAGAAATTTCCTAAGGAGTTAATGAAGCTGGGTAATTGCCAGTATAGTGTGAAATTAAGGCAAAACAAATATGAGACTGCAAATGGAATGAACTGCTTAAGCTGTCTGTAACTGTGCCGAGGTCCCATAGAATAGTAATGGTGTGAAAAATATAGACAGGCTCGACTCTGGCTAACTAGAGGCAACTATATCTCATTTTCAATAAAAGTCCAAAACAATTTGAGTGTATGTTATCTGAAAAAGACTGGGGGTACCTAATATTAACACACTGCTTTTTTCAGTTAATGTGTTCAAGGGCTTTGGTCCCTTCAGTCAAAAGTACTCTCCTTTTCAATGTAAAATAAAATCATTGAAGTCAATTTGTTGAAAATTTGATGAATAGAGAAAAATGTTTTTCTGCAGTAACTCTATTGCAAGATTAGGGGAGGTTACCAGGAATGAATCAGTCAAAACCAAACAGGGGTCCTGGTTTCATAGTTTGACACAAATCATAAGACATAAAAAATGATAACTTCAGTGGCACGACCCTAATTGAAAGAGGGGAGTAGGCTTAAAATGTCTCAATATTATAAAAGTGTTTTCTGGACTCGCATCTTTATATATTTCCTGAATCAAATTCAGTCACATGGTTTGGCCCGTATCACAAATAGCAGTTGAATTTGAAAGCTCAGTGCACCCTTCACTTATGAACTCAATTCACTCACAATGGCTGGTTGTAACTCAGATTGGTTCATTAAAGGCTCAAGCTCCTCTACATAGCTATCAAAGTCTCCACTGTACACAGGCAGATCTTAGTGTCCTCACAGAGACACTAGCCCAGGATTTCAGTTAACCTGCATAGGAAATGACATTGTAAGGCTCCTTCCACAGCTCTGTAAGGGTTAAATCTGTATGAGACCATCTGGAAGTACAAGTGGCTGGCATTTCGGTCACAACTCAAGACCTTGTTCATAAGTTAAACTAAAATTCTGGTCATAATCCAAATTGTTCATTGTATGCCAAAGTGGTCGTAACTCGAGAGTACATTGTATATTGCCCCCATATTCACCTATCTCTTGTAGAAGAGCTATGTAGAGGTTCTTTAATTTTTCTCAGATTTTGGCATCTGACTCTTGAAAGAAGCAAGCGAAAGTGAAAGAAACAAACACAAAAAGCTCATACTTGTGCTCATACCTCCCTTTTAGTACACACCCTGTGCTTGGGGGTCATTAGTGTGGCTCAGGCCTCTTGCCCAAGCCCGCTACCTACTCACAGGTGTGGCAACCCTGCCTAAGGGCATCACCGCATGTGGCATCTGTCACCCCACCTTAAGACAGATTCCTCGTCAGTGAAATTGATGGGATTAGTAGGTTATAAATTCCTTACTTCCTTTGTGTGACAACTGAGATGGCCACTACCATAGACACCACAGTGTGGAAGTAATATCAGGTGGTTTATGAGTGATTTGAAGTGTTGATCTGAGGCTGAAATCTTACAAAAGCTATTGTGCCAGTCACCATCTCCATACTAGCTTGTTTAATACTCTCAACTCTGAGGCAAGAATTAATGTTTTGTTTTCTTTCTTTCTTTCCTTCTTTCCTTCCTTCCTTCCCTTTGCAATACCAGGGATTGAACTCTGGGCCTTGTGATTCCAAGGTTCGCGCAGTACCACTTGAGCAAAGTCCCTAGCCTTACCTCTTGTTTTAAAGAGACCAAGATGTATCATGTGCTGGTACAAATGCTCAGTGTTGAATGTGATCATAATGTACATTTTAAAAGTACTAATAAAAATTAATTTAAAAATAAATAAAGATAAGACCAAAGGTCAGAGTTATGAACTCAAGGATCTTGGTCCAAAGGCTTCTGCACTGATTGGAATTTGGCTTTTCAGGCTCCGACAGTAGAGGCTGTTGGAATCTCAGAATGTTTCAGATCCGGTATATATTTGGAACTCTCTTACCAACCATGTCTCATCTCTCATAAAAGTTATCTTTTAAAATAGGTTAAAAAATCTATCAGTTTACAAAAACCATAGATGAGAAATAAGATGTTTTTAGAAGAACTGGAACTATGGCTCAAAGTCTACATTATTTCTTCAAATCTATTTTAGTTTCTTTCAGATACTGTGGCAGTGTTTAAGAGTTCCATTGTAAAAAAGCTAAGGCCTAATCCCTAACTTTCCCTTAAGTCTTTATTTTTCTCTCACAGAATAAGGAAATTGGACTACATCAGTGGCTTGCACATTTTCTTCTTAGGATCCCTTTCATACTTAAATCTTCAATATGAATTATATCTATTGATAGTTACCCATATTAGAAATTAAAACATTTTAAAAATATATCAATTAATTAGAAATTAACAATGATAAGCCTGTTCCATATTCAACAAATAACATGCAGTGGTGCCTCGGTTCATGAACCAGAATCATGAATACATTAAGTTCAGGACCTGAAGCATTGCTGTATAACATAAATATTTTTATGGAAAATAACTTTTTTTCCAAAACAAAACAAAATTCTACAAGAGGATTACTCTGTGTACTTTTGCGAAGCTCTTGACTCTGCCTTGATTGAAGACAGTGACATCCTCTCACTTGCTCTTCATTCAGCCTGTCATGATGGGCTGTTGGGCACTGCCCAGATGACAGTCCACACTCAGAAGATGCAAGGTTGGGGGAGCAGGGCGAGCTTGGGAGTACTCAGAGTCCCTCTTGTCATGCTTTGAGAACTGCTGCCCCAGAGAATCTTTAAAGCCCAAGCCAGGCTCTTCATTCTCCTTGGCCTTGGGGAAGCCTCGTTTGAGACTGGAATCTCTGCTTCTTATTCAGGAAAGACTTAATAATGTATATTCTGGACACTAGAAGCTCAAAGCTGAAGAGGACATAGCCCCTGCATTTAATGGAGTCCAGGTTTATCAGCAGAATACCACTGAGCCTACTCTGTGCCGTTCACTGCCCTGGACTCTCCTGTGTATCATATCATTTATAAACAACTCTCGAGGAGATAGTATTATTACTATTTTGTAAATGATGCAGAGAGAAGCCCAATCACTTAGCCGAGAAGGCATGGTCTTCGAGAGGTGCTCTCTGGTCTGAGCACAGGCTGCCTCCAAGCTCATGCTGTGTGTTTCCTGTTGCATCTGCCTCATCTGCAGTAAGGTCCCTCCCATCTCCCCATGGTTTACAGTAGCGCAGTTCTCATTTATCAAGGTGGTAGTTGAGTATCGTCACTATGAAAGCTTGTGGTTTGAATGAGGTTAAAAAAGAAGACAGCACTATAAATGAATTTCCGGTCACTTCCCTTAATGTGAGATTAATTTTTTGTGTGTGATGCATGTGTATAAAAGTGTATGAACAACCACTAGTGTTTTCTCTATTGGTAGTAAAATAGTGAACATCCACAGTACGCCGAGCACCAGGGTCACGGTTACAAGGAATCGAAAGGAGCGAATGACACTTTCTACCCTCCAGAAATCTGAACTGTGGCAGACGAGTTATTGAACAAATGAGACACAGATGCCTCAGTAGTGCACTAGCAAGATGATGACAACTGATAGGGCACAGACACGTTCTGTAGGTGGCGCGTTAGGAATTGAAGTAGATTGTTCGGGACTGAAGTGGTCACGTAAAGGCACCTGGCATTGTCTGTCTGGATAGGCCAGGCTGTCCTGCAGGAGTGTGGTGAAGAAGAGAGGGCGAGGCAGGCATGGGGAAGGCACAGCAGCCCGAGTCCGAAGCCCAGACCTGCCCTGTCGTCCAGCGGGAAGACTTGCCGGTTCCCACGTCCAAACATAGCATCTGCGCTTGCCAGCTCCTGTGTTGGTTGTTTGTCGTCCTCGCTTCAGGCTTCATTCCTCGCTGTTCAGTGCAGCACGCCTAGAACACACAGTGACCACATCCCCACCTCTTTTTCCCTTTTCCTTCACTTGTTTCGTCCTTCTCATACTGCTACCAGCTAGCTGTTCTTTCTTTTTCCTTTCTTCCTTCATCTTTCCAATTCCACTTCCTTTTTCCCCTTTTTGCTCTGTCATGCTTTACTGTGTCTCTCGTAGAGTATGATGACATTTCTAAATCCTTCATTTAGTAAATAAAATCCCCACTTTCCACTTGGAAATTAAAAGTCTTGAGGGTTTTCTAGACTCTTCCAGTGGGAAGAGAACTGACCAGCAAAGTTATTTTTTTGGTCTATAGAAGCTTTTGTATTCTTCTTCAGAGTAGCTATCCTAAATGACAAACCTTTTCTCAAAGCATTAGTCACAGTCTGAAAAGCATTGAAATTTCTGTTCCCAAAATTATTTGATGATGTTGCTTTATTGCTGCTGTTGTCATGACTAGTTTCCCTGATGGCTCATCCATTTCTGCTAATATCACAAAATACCAGAGACTGAGTAACTCATGAACAGCACACATTTACTATTTACCAC
Organism: Petromus typicus; assembly: GCA_004026965.1. Lineage (NCBI taxonomy): Eukaryota > Metazoa > Chordata > Mammalia > Rodentia > Petromuridae > Petromus > Petromus typicus. The sequence goes on along the minus strand of PVIR01001372.1, from coordinate 39,544 downwards.
CTGAAGTCTCACAGCCCAAGATTTGGTGTTGGAGGGATGGGGATTTGCTGTCTGGGGAGAGCTCTGCTTTGTGGCTGGGGCCTCCAGAGGGGAGCAACACTGTGTCCTGACAGATTAGCCCCTTCACACCCATTCAGAAGGGTCTTGATAGCATGAATGGAGACTTCTGAAGGCCTCACCTCCTAATGCTAGCTATCACACTGGCAAGTGAGTTTCACCATATAAATCTGCAGGGAACACCTCAGACTATGGTGTTGCTATTCCTGTCCTATGTTGCAGGAAATGTTGCTGCCAACTGACTGGTCTGCCCTTCCCAATGTGTGCATGCGCACACACACACACACACACACACACACACACACACACACACACACACACACGTGTGTCTGTGTTGAGTATTACAGGGAATTAAGGACTAGGATTGCACCCACTTTGCTCTTTTGCAATTCTTCTTTCCTTGTGCTTGCAAGTTAGGCATGCTTCCCTTTGGCAGTATTACCAAGAACTAGTGCTTCCTGAGGCCTAGTAGGGTCTTGCCTGCTCAAGGTTCACCGAGTGCTAACTTTTGAGGTGTTGACTTTCACACTTGCTGGACCTATGCACTTATCACCAAAACCCAACCAGTCATTCATTGTTAAAGAGGCACCATATGGCTACATAGTTCTGCTTAGAGAAAATTCACAGAATTTGAAAAGGGCAGATTCAAAAATATCAGATGTATAATTCTCAGCCATCTTGGTCAATGACTTTATAAAGGCAGATAAAGAATTAAGAAATATTTAGGCTGTGCATTGAGTAAGCGTTGTGTTTTTGTCATTTTTAGTGCACACTGTAGGAGATGTGGATGTTCTTGCTGGTGTAGTAGCCTGGTAGTACGACAGTGTCTTCACCCAATAATGAATGATGCAGTTGTTCATAATGTCCTGAACAAAATCTGCTTCATGACAGATGTTCAGAATCAGTAATAAGAAAGGACACGTAGCTAATCTCTAATAAATGAATTAAGTTGAGCTTTTTTTTCTGCTATTCAAGCAGATAGTATATCAGGTTTTAGAATGATTCAGTCAACAGTGAAATAACTCCCTTTCATCCAAAATAGTAGATCCTTGAAAATATTTTTGAAGGTTCAGTTTTCTTAATGAAAATGACAGCACGAATGATTGATAAAAGTCTTTGGAATTTTTGGCTGTCTTCTCATCCAAGAAGACTGGAGATAGAATCTGTGACCCCATAAAGTGAGCACAGTTGCTTTCTGCCCTCTGTGTCCCACCCTTCCTGTCTGTATGCTAAATACCTCTCCAAGTCTGAGCCACTCTGCTGTTGCCCTGGAAGCTCAGAATTTGTCAAAGTAAATGTCCTTCTTCATACTATGCCAGGTTCTAGGTATAGTATTCTATCTAGCCACATTATTATGTGACTTTTTCTTCAGAAAGAGTTTGACTTCTTAAATTTCTAGTTTAAAAAAATTTTATAACACAAAAATTGATTTGCTGTCACTCTTTACTCAAAGAATAATCTGGTAACATTTCAGCAGTTAACTTTGTTCACATTCTTGAAATTGCAACGCAGTGCCTGTCAGGTCCTATGTCCTCTTTCACAACTGAGTAGATGGTGGTCATCTATTGCAATTAAACAGTATTTTTAAGTTTCTACCCTTACTATCCCTGAATTAGACACTAATAGCTCCCTGAAAGCTTTCTACTCTCTATTCACCCAAATAGGTTAAATCTACAAATCATTAAAGCTCCCAGAATTTAGTAATGAAGCTTGTAACTTACACAAGTGAGATTTGGTAATAATCTTTCAGTAGATATTGTTGTTTCTTTGTATCTTATCATTCAGTCCTGGTATCCAGGGGGATTTATTGGCTCCATGGCCTGGTGGATATCAAAATCTGCAGATGTTCAAGTCCTCTGTGTAAAGTGGTGTAGTATTCGCACAGAACTTATAGACAGCTTTCCTCATACTTTAAATCATCTCTAGATTACCTCTAAAACTTAGCTATGTGTAAATAGTTGCTGTGCTGTATTGTTTAGGAAATAGTGACTGTATGTGTTCACTTCAGATTCAGTTTTTTCCTAAATATTTTTGATCTGTAGTTGATTGAATCCATGGCCATGAGACCCACAAATATGGAGGGCCGCCCCGTAGCAGTTCTGGCACTGTGTATTAACATTTCTCAGTTTTTATCAAGTGTTCATGAGATTTCAAGCATGCTGCTTGGTGTTTTAATCATACTGTATGTATGAAGAGCAGATGTGCTCAGACCAGACCGCCTCACTCCAAATCCTAGAATAATGTTTCCAGTGAATTTCAATGTTCTCTCCAAAAACTTTGTTGGAATAAATAAGTCATTGTAGTCTAGTCAAGAACCAGAGCCAGTTCCTCTGTGAGGGAAGGACATATACAGTATAAACTTCCTTAACCAAAACCAAGAATAAAAAAAAAAAAATTGACCTAGTATATCTTCAGCTGCCCACTTAATTTCCTCTGAAAGAGGAATCCCTACTACCAGCACGATGAGCATGATGCCTTTGCTTGAGCCAGCAGCTTCTACATTGCTGTAGGTGAATGATAGTAAACTCAGATTTCTTTTTAATCCTCTGCAGCCTGCTGTGGTCCTGATCTTACTTTAGTGGGGGTTTGCAAGACACTCATCTTAGGGACAGATGGTACAAGAAGAATTGTCCCTGAATTTTCTTAGCAGCTACTTTGTTAAATGAATTACATCATTACTGGCCTACAAAAGTTCACAATTGAAGAAATACTAATGTTCAACCTTTGGTTAACTCTGAATATTTTTGTAATGTGATTTATTATAGATATCCTCATCTTCCTATAAAAATCTCAATTTTTTTTTTTTTTTTTAGACAGGGCCTCGCTTTGTGGTTCAGGCTGGCCCTAAGCTTAGCCTCAAACTCACATCACAGCAATCCTCTTGCCTCTGCCTCCTGAGTGCTGGGATTACAGGCGTGAGCCACCACGTCCGGCACTGTGCTATGTGGTACTGGTTGCTGCTGGGGTGAGTCTCCACACCCAGTACTGTATGTGGTTACCGGGGATCGAACCTGGGTCCTTGCGCTTGCAAGACTAGCACCGGAACCACTGAGCTATATCCCCGGCCCCAAAAATCTCAATTTTTATAGAGGTCTGTATCCACATATTTTCTGTTTCTACCCAAAACATGTGCCCTTTTACCCATAAAAAACTGCTGACTGTGTTGTGTTGAGTATTTACAAATCTCTGGTACAAATTAATATTTTAGAAAAAGGTATAATTTATAATTAAACATTTTTCCTTCCCTTTGAAACAGTCCATGATAAATTATGGTTGCCACATAACCAAACCTCTACTACAGGCTCAGTTTGTCACGTATTATTTTAACCAGTATAATATCCATTGAGAGCAGAGGAGACTTTGATGCTGAAGTCCAAAGGCAGGTCTGTGAAAACATACTCCCTTTTGGAACATCAGTTAAGGTGGCAACAAAACACTAACAAGCTTTTAACTGTTACTAAAATTGACCATGTAAAATTAATAGAGACGCGCAGGCTGTCCTAGAGGACAACGGGGACATCAGACCATGAGCACTGTTCTCAGGGGCTTCCTGAACCTGGCTGCATAGACATGGCATAAATGCTCTAAAAATGAGCAGACATCAGAGCTGCGAGTAGCAAAATGCTCCTTGGTTAACATTGCTTATGAGTTAAGGAAAAAAACCTAGTAAGACATGGGGGGGGGCAGTAAACTGGATTAATTTGAATGCCCAAATTGAGGTCGTTTTTATTCTAATTAAGATTTGAAAAGGAGAAAAAAAAACCTGTTTCTGTGACTGTTTTTTAGGGAAATAACAAGCTTGAGACAGGGACCATCTGTTACACTGACCATGTAACAAGATGTTAGATTTATTCAAACATAATGATGTGATGTGCAGTATCAGATGAAAGGGCTGGGGTTTCAGATCTGCTATGATCTCAGGTTTTTTAACTCTGTTGTAGACTGATGCTGTTGCTGCCTACATTGTGACAATATAACACAGCACTCCTAGAGGCAATTGATTAAAGTAATAGCATTTTAGGAAGCCTGCGTAGTGACAAGTCTCCTCCTGAGATTCTAGAGACTTTAGAAAGTTCAACCCAATTAAGCATTGCTTTGTTTTGCAATGGAAGAAACAGGTTAAAGTCTGTGAAATCTGCTGGATTTACCGTTCACAGTTACTGTCCAATATTTTATCTACCAGTCAAGCAATTGTGAACCTGTGCAGCATATGAAAATATGATAGGAAGGTACGTGCCCTACTTTCAAGAAAAGTGATGCAGACTGCAGTGATGAGAGTTGTCGGGTGTATTGTGAAAGGACTTATGTGAAATATCTCAGTTTTTTTTTAATCCCTTCCAGAACAACATGCTATGGTACTCATCTAAAAGGTGTTCAGTGGAGGTACAGTTCAGTGCAATATTACTGAAAAATCTTAAGTAAAAAGAATGTCATTGTACTTTCCACAGGTTATGATAGATGGAAGAGCCTCTTGTGCTTGGGCATTTGTAAAATCAGCCAATGTGAAAGCTTTGCCATTCATTGAATGTGAAATTGTGGAGAGAAAAAGGAGTGATGAGAGGAAGTTCTATTTTCCCTTCTCCCCAGGGCACCCCAACTACAACAGTCATGTCTTTAAGGAACTATTTCTCACTGCCCTTTTGAAGTGGTTTATTAAAGAACTTTTACCTTTTCTTCTTTCCAAAAAGTATTGAGTTTGGTTTGCAATAAAAACACATATACAGTACACATACCGTAAAGCTAGAAATCTATCAAAATGCGAAAAGGTAAAAGGCAAATTATAAAAATGAAAAAGCGACCTCTTATATATTTTGAAAGAAGAATGAAATGTCTGGACCCTAAGAGAAATTACTTAACTAAACAATTCTGAGTTCCTCTTACAGCAAGTAAAATCATTGGTTGCAAACATTCTTTTCTGTTTTTCATTTTAAAACTGTTTTAATAGTGGGAAAATACACATAATCTGAAAATTTAACCATCTTAACTCTTTTTAAGTGGGCAGTTCACTAGTACTCAGTACACACTGTCAGTAGTATTCAGTTTACAACTCTTTGCTACTCTAAAACTGAAGCCTGTATCCCCCAATAATTCCCTGTTCTCACCTCCCTTAGCTGTTGTAACCACCATTCAGCTGTCTGTGAGTTGGACTGGCTCTAGGTAGCACCTACATGTGAAATCAGGCCCGATTTGCCTTTTAGTTATTGGCTGAGTTTACTCACTTTAATAGCATGTGTGTCTTAGTTACTCTTCTCATTGCTGAGACAAAATACCTGACACCCAAAGTTAAAGGAGGAAAGGTTTATTTGGCTCATAGTTTGTAGACGTTTCGGTCCCTACTCAGATAACTCCAAGGCCGGGTGGCACATGGCAGAGGGACTTTGCAGAGGGGAAATAGTTTGTGGCGTAGTGGGCCACAAAGCAGAGGAGTAATGAAGCAGCAAGCCCAGAAGCCCTCTTTCTGTCCCTTAGGGCAAGTGGCACTCACCCCAGCATGGACCTTCTCATTGTCCACACCCAGAATCTGCCAGACCATTCAGTGGACTGAGTTAGTAAATCACATACTTTGACCCCAGAGTCACATACTTAATCCCAGTATCACACACTCTAAATCCAGCCACCCCTCAAAAGTGCATGACTGCATGAAGCTTTGGGGGGACATTTAAGTGTAGACCATAATAATATATCAGAATTTTCCTTCCTTCTCACAGATGGATAGTATTGTATACGGATGCATCACATTTTCGCTGGTCATTCATCTGTTGAGGGAGGTTTGGATTGAGTTCCTCTTTTGGTACTAAGAATCTCGCTGCTAGGTACACATGTCCTTCAACCTATGTTTTCAACACTTACGAAGATTCTTTCGATGGGAATAAGCATTAAGAAGGAAGCATTTTCTAGGCCTAAAGTTCGAGAACAGTGTTTCAAATGAGTATTTCTGTAAGGACAGCAGGTCATCAGAAGAGGGAGGAGCTATATCCTCAGTAGGTAGTTTATAAAGATACAGGAGTCTCCCATAAAGGGCTCTTGTGGGGCAGCCTGCCACAGAGATAGAATATTAAATAGTGTTGCTGTAAACTTCAGTCCCATTGAGTGCTGCCAGTGTGACCTGCCAGTGATCTGGCTAAGTGCCAGGCTCACACACCTGGGACCATTAATGAGTGAGTGGCCAGCTTTGCCCACCTCCATCCCCAGAGTGAACGCAGTGGAGCATGATGAGCCCAGTGTGAGAGTTTGTAACTGAAAGAGAAAGGGGAGGTTCGACTGTTGTCCCAGGAGCTTCCAGGCCAGTTTCCATTGTCACTGTGGACAGCACTGGGTAGCAGTGGTCCTTGTAGATATTCAGAAATTTAGATATTAGAATATTTAGATATTCTGAAATTTAGATATTGAGATATTCTAAAATTTAGAGCTTTCAAGTTCTTCAGCTCCCCGAGGTGGGGAAGTAGTGTAGTTTGGACTTAACAAATATTTGCTTGTATCAGAGTACAACATCAGGACAGATGACATCTCTAGGGTGGGTCTTTTCTGCTGTCTCCACATAGACCTCCATATAACTAAGTGACAAAGCTTCTTCAGTAATTTTTTTTTAATCTTAGTAGAATAAGCCAGTACCTAAATAATAAAAAAAGATTATTCCGTTGGCCCGTAAGTTCCATTCTTATAATGGAAAATACAGAAAAAACAGTGGACATAACATAACAGCAAAACAGTGTGGGTTCTGTAGCTGTTTCGGTGCTAAAAATGGACAACTAGCATACAAACCATTTATATTACAAATGTTTTTCCTGCTCTGATTTTACTGGGTGTTTTTCTAATTCCTACTATTATTATGTAAATAAACTATTTGTAATCCTAAATTCTTAAAATCAAAGAAAAATCATTTTCTAACTAAATATTCACTCTTGTTCCAACTAGAATTAGGTTTGGAAAAGTTGGATTATTTCAGTGCAATATTTTAAAACTATTTCAAAATGATCACATGACTTTAGTAAAGTAGATGTTCTGAGAGAGGACCAGATATAATTGTACCTATGAATAAAACTGGTTTCCATGTTTGAGAAAATTTCAAGTTTACAAAGAAATACTTATTGAAGTATTTCTTTAAAAAGTTTAGAACTGTTGCTTCCATAGAATTGAATCTACAAAACTTGCAACTCTGTACCCACTTTGGTTGTTGTATTTAGTTACAAATTAGTATTTTTCTGTCCCACAAATGAGATGTATACAAATGGATGACATGCACATGGGCCTTCATGCCTGCGGCCCAGAAATAGACTAATAACTGCTAGTCATTTGTGTCTGAAGTCTTCATTCACACAGGACTTTTTCCTACCTCAGTAGATTTTACTATCTTTATTTCACTGTTGAGAATGACTTTGGATCATTCGCTTTTGTATTTTAGAAGCATTATACAGGCTTGCTTCTGTTTCCCAAAACAGACAAGTGAATATTTGTATTATTCTTTTCAAAGTGAGATAAATTTGTAAACTGAAGAAAAGCATGTGGCAAAGGATATTCTACCAAATAGTATTGTCACATTAATACTGATATTGTAGCAAAAAGATTGCCCTTGTTTTCACTAGTTTAGATGTACATTTCTGTACATTTCACCTAATTATGCAAAAACTGATGTGATCTGAGTTATGTTTTCAAGATGGCCTATTTTCATGAAATTACAAGCTATATTGAGTACACAGTACTCCACTTTTAGAGAATTCAGTTCCGTGCCATGGAAACAGCAGTGGAATTTGAAACCCAGAATCTCACCATGTTATGGGGAACAAAGGATAAAAAAATGAGTGAGGATAACAACAAAACCTGTGAGGCATTGAAGCTCTACAGCTGGATCCTGGAGGAGAGAGTCGACGCCTATCGCTCGCATCACCAGCACAGTGAAAGGAGAAGGCTGGAGTTTTGAAGTAAAATATGGTGGTTTGTTCCTGCTTTTCTCATGTATAAAATTTCTCACCAAGGATATGACAAGAGCTCCTCGAGGACATTATTATGAGGTTTAGCACAAAGAAACGTAGCTGTGGGGTAGGTGAGTGGCCACTCTGGGCAGCAGTCCTGAAAGCAGAGGTTACTTAGGCCATCCTCTAGCAAAGAGTTAAAGAGATGTTGTTCATACTGAGGTGGCAGAAAGTGCTTTCTTTAGGTGTGTTGTCACACGTGAAAGGTCTGTTTTCAGGTAGAGACTGTGTTTCTAACCTTTGATCTGTGAGTAGATGTCTTATTAACACATCTCAGTAACAGAAGCGCCTTGCTTAGGAGGTGTTTGGTTGTCATGTTCAACACAAGGCAAGTCACTTCCACCCTCTGAACATCTGTCTTATTGCTGGTTTTTTCCCTTCGTATATAGAGAAATGATAATAAAATGTCATCTCATTGAATTGTCTTTTAAGAATTTGATGCATTCTTGGCTTATTACAATCAAAATGTTTCACTGGTCTCTCAAGGAGAGACATCCTGCCATGACGTTTAAAAAAAAAAAAAAACAACCTTTGTATAGAACTCTATAATTGAAAAAAATTACATATAGTTTCAGTCCTGCATTCCTGGACGATTGGGATTATTAGTAGCCCAATTTCAAATATTATAAACTTCAGTGTCAGAAGATACACAACTATAGGATCACAGAGGCATCAACTGGGAGACTGTAGGCTGAGTATCACAGGGTCCTTTGGGCAAGCCAAGGTACCTTTTCTTTGGCACAGAGTAAGAAATCTAATGTGGCTGAGTCTGTTTTGACAAGTGTAGTTTCAGATGCATGTTGTACACTGGTCTGTGGACCTTCTGGGTTTGTAGTTTGCTTTATCTCCATTATCTCATCTAAAACAATTGAGCCCCACCTCCCTCTTTCCTTGGGAACTTCTCCAATGCCACATGTAATTTCTGGGCCACTTGATATCTTACTTTCAGTCAGTCCTGAGTATACTTTTGCATAACCATCACTGTCATGCAGATTTTTATGTCTTTAGTTCATTTTGTCTTCTCTTTCCTTTTTTCCTTCTCTCTCATATATTCATGAAATACTGTTGTGCAAATATTGGCACTTAGCACTTACCTGTCATTTTCTTTGTGATGTTCAGAATGGTCAGTTTGACACAGTCTCCCTTTAAGAAACTTGTAGTTTGCAGTCAGTAGGGTGAAACTGAAATGAACTTTTTTTTTCTCTAGACACATGTAAATTTTACATTTATAAAAATCTTACTTCTATAGACAAGCTCAAATAAGAAAAAGTGCAGTAACAGGGAATTCACAGCCAGGATAGTTTAACTCAGAAGCAAAGCTCTAGTTCCACCCCCCCCACACATACACACACACCTGCACTATAGACTACCCCAGATACAATATGTTACGCTTTGGAGGAAGGGGGTAGTAAAGTGAAAACTTGGAAAGAGAGTGAGAACTTAAAACCCCCACCCATTTGGGGCCTGTGGTAAAGCCCCCTGATAAATCCAGGGCTCAGCAAAAGAGTTCACACTCTACCTACATGTACAGTAAAGCTCAGGAACTGGGAACTCTGCAACGTGACCAAGGAGCGGTAAGAAGTTAAAGACTCAAGCCTACACCAAACCTTGCGTGCAGTCTAAATTTAAACTATGAGTCTTACAAAGAGCATTTCAACTGATAGATTCCCATAAAAAACTAGTGTAGAAGAAGGAAAATATTTATACTCATGAGTGTTGTAAATGTTAAAACTTCCTGTAGAGTCCCTTCCATCAGCCAGTGCTCATAGGGTTCACCCAGAAGACAACATGACAAAATAATCCAAAATGACAAAATAGATATGTTTATAATATCTATCAAGCTAATCATAAAGGAAGAAATGTTTTATGAAAAATAATGCATTTGTCTGAGAAAAACCACATAGAGTGACTATCTGAGTTTTTCAACTCAGCTGTCTGCCATGTGCAAGACATGTAAGGATTGTTTTAATATGAAGAATTAAAAGCAGGTAGGGTAGATACCAGAAAAGCTATAAAGAGAAAACAAGGAGAAGAAGATATTACTATCATAAAAACTTTGAAGGCAAAAAAATTATCCAGAATAACACCAAGAGCTGGGTAGAGTGGCATGTGTCCATGGTCCCAGCCATGTGAGAAACTAAAGTAGAATCACTAGAGCCCTTGTAAATTTTTATTTTAACACAGGGACTTGCTAAGTCACTAAATTGTCTAATGATCCTCCTGCCTCATCCTCCCAGAGTAAGTGGGATAACAAGTGTGTGCCACAGTACCCAATTCATATGCTGTTTATAGACACATGCATCATGTAATATACACATGCGAGAGAAAATGATAATCTCCAACTGAGTGGTTTCCTTGGAAAATAAAAAGATGAGTCCGATCAAGGAGAAAGACTGAGTAGGCCTCAACTCTGTCATGTGCCCACATGACAGGTGACATGTAGGGTGACAATGTTAGCATTTGTGCATATTGGTAAGGATGGGTGACAGTTCCATCGGCTTCTACAATTATTTTGTCAGTATGTTTCCTAGGTTTCTGCTGTTAATTTGTGTTGAAAGGAGTTTAATTGGAAATAGCTTTTAGCTAATTATGGGAAAAGAGAGATATGTAATAATAATTCAGAGTAAAACATGCTGATTCATTATGGGTCCTTACAGATGGCCCTTGGAGTTGAGCTCTAAGATATGTCTGCCAGTCTTGAGTCCAGATTGCCTCCTGCCTACACCCTGAGAATGCATCCGCATCGTAACCTCAAATAGTTTCCCTTTTTCACCACTAGACTTTTTTTTTTTTTTAATATCACAATCTGGTCTTACACACTCCTTACCTAGGGCCTTCCAATAGGTTTTTACTTTGAAGAAAAACATCTGAAAAATGAAATGATACTTTGCTTCTCAAGAAAAGAATAGCATTTGTGGTCATATAAGTGCATTTTCAGGGAAACCTGTGGCTCATGAAGGGAAGGGATTGTTCAGCAGTGTGTGGGCAAATGGATGCACGTGACGCTGAGATCCTGTACTCTTCACTTTGTTGATCAGAGCAACTTCACTTAGGGTCTTCCTTTTAAATGTTTTGTTTAATTCACTCTCTGAAAACATTCAGTGGCAAATAGCTAACATATTGCGTGACTTCAGTCAGGAAGGCCACATGGAACGGCCTTTGTTCCGCGCCTGGTCCACTCTTCTCCTGGTCGCAGAGCAGTGCTTGATCCCTGTGGCTAGATGGCAGCAGGGTCTGTGAACTTCGCCCATCAGAGCGGCATCTTGTTTTGCCTGTGGTCTCACCGGACACACAGACGTCACTGAGCATAACTCTCAACAGAAATTGAACCATAGCGTACTTTGAATAGGGCTGAACTTGGTACACTCCTGTGTGTTCTTCCAGGGTTCTAGGAAATTCACAGAAGGGCTGGTGTCACTGCAGCTTGCCAGTCACTGTGAAAGATTTTTCCCAGCTTGTCTTTAAGTACATTTGCTCCATGCTAAAGCCAAAAGGCATATTCAGAGAGCAGTGTCTTACTAAGCTGCCCATATCTGATCATGAGCCTCTTGTTCTCTTTCCCTTTGTAGAGAGAAGATGCATCAGTCCGCCATGTATGAGCTGTGCCAGGGGATGCACCAGATCAGCCTTCAGTTCGTCCGACTACAGCTTACCTTTGAAGAATATACCATCATGAAAGTCTTGCTGCTGCTAAGCACAGGTACATCACTGTCCACCCTGACCTCCTTCTGCATTGTCAGATCACCCTCGGGTAGACCATTTAGAGTAATCAGGTTATTGGTACCAAAAATTTTCATTCTGAAGTGATGGGAGGAGGGTGCTGGCCCTGGATGAACCGAGTTACTTGCTGAGTGCGGAACTGAGTGCATGTGGAAGAGCGTAGCTCATCATTCCTTCACTCATCCAACTACCAAATGTTCACTGAGTCCCTGGAATGTGTATGGTAGGATCAGACCATTCAGAGAGCGCAAGGTCAACAGTGAAGTTTCCAGCCTCAGGAGTGATCCTGGAAGCCAAGTGCAAGGGCAATTTCAGTGCACTGTAAGAAGCGATGTTCTAGTATATCCGAGCTAAGCAGAGCCACAGTGGCTCAGAGAAGGCAGAGCACATTCAGTTCTGGCATTGCAGCCTGGATTGGAGGCTCTTAATATCCTTCTAGGAGGGACCGAGTGGCTGAACATGGACCTGTGTGAAGCGTGTACAAGCCATAGCACTCAGTTTGGCGGGGGAGGGGTCACCTGTTCATTTGTAGTTTTGTGTATGTATTGATTAAATTTTCCAAGGTGTGTCAGATGACGTTCAGTCAGAGGAAGTGGGAAATAAGGTTGTGATATTGATTGGACAAAATTATTCAGGGCCTACTGAAGAATGTTATTGGTAAGGAGAGGAAAGAAGCCCAGAATAAAGCTCTGCATCGTGGCTTCATGGAACTGCTAGAGGTTGTGAACACAGGGTCTGGAATTATGAAAAGTGGTTGCAACACAAACAGGGAGCAAGTACACATGGACATTGCACATGGGCCACTGGCCAGAAGGAGAAGATTGATGTAGGTCAGAAACGACACAGATTTTGAGCACCAAAAACTCACAGTAAGGATGCCACTAACGGAAATATGTTGATGTTGGGACTTGGAAAGATCTCGTGGAGTACAAAAAGAGTCCCTTTCTGATGGGTTATTTGATGCCAGCTCTGTATATTAAAAGATGGCCAGAAGATGGGGAAAATCTGGGGCAAGAACTTGGAATATGGATTTGAAATAAAAACTATCCTTAGGGAGAATTGTACTTGAAAGTCCAGTGGTATGTGGATTTGAGGGAAAGAGGCAGTTAAGCTGTGTTTCAGGAACATGACAGGCGCTGAGGGGACAGACTGACTGCCAGAGAGATGTGTCTTGCTGGAAGCCAAGCAAGCTCCCAAAGGGGTCTGACTAACAGCGTGGCTGACACAGAGAACATCGCGGCGGGCGAGAAGGCCAGACAGCCACCCACTTGCAGATTGATAGGCAGCTTTTTTAGGATCTTGGAAGAGACTAATTGAGGGCAGAAGGTGCCAAGGGAGTCAGGGAAGGACAGAGTTAGCCTTGGCAAAGATATTAGGCACTAGTTTCTGAGACCACGATAGAGGGATTTTAAGAGGAGAAAGAATTTGTTCTCAGGAGAGAACCAGAACAACGGCAGGAGACAGTTCAGAGGGGACAACCTTGAGGCAAGTGCTGTGGTTGCCAAGGAAACTGAGGAATGTTCTGGATGTCAGGAGCCAGCCGGGTGGACAAGGCCAGTGGAGTTCAGAGGAGAAAGCATTGAATATGAAGCAGAGGATTGTGCAGCCTAGCCCTGTCCAGCCCTATCATGAGACCGAATCTGATATCAAGAGTGAGGACAAATGTACAGTCTCCAGTAGAGTGGTTTGGAGGAAAGGGGGCTTGGGAGCTGAAGTGGCCAAGGGGAATGGTCCTGAGACATTATTTCCAACCATAAGTGACCAGGTCTTGGGAGGAGAGAGCTTGAATCAGGTAGCATAAGTTCAAAACAGAGATGCAGAGGCAGTGGGGAATCATACTCCTGGCTGTCATGTCGAGCACCTCACCATCTTATCTAACTGAATGCCTCAAGCAACCACAGGAGATACTGACATCTTCCCTGTACACGGAAGAAAATGGCCCCTGAGCAGTAGGTGCATCCTGCGTGAGTTAGTGTCCAGAGAACTTGGGTTTCCCAACCAGAGTGATTCCTGCCTTGTCAGGAGTCCAGAGCCTGGGCTAATGCTCTGGCGCTGAGCAGGAGCATGTGGTACAGGGGCAGAGTACAGAGCAGGCGGAAGCGGAAGCGTAGAGCAGGCGAAGCGGAAGCGTAGGTGCGGCAGCGGGGCACTCCAAGGCCCTGGCAGGGAGTGGGGCCGGCAGTGCGCAGCTGTGTTTTGTTTGGCCAGCACAGGTTTGGAGGGCTGCTTTTGGCCTTAGGTTTTATTTTCATTGAATCGAATTGCCCAAGGCAGGGCATGTCCTTTCCAGTCGCCCCAGGCCCCTCCTTTCCTCACTAGGTGCGCCCAGTCCCACCTCCTACAGCTTTTGTGTTCCCAGCTCTTCCCCTAGAAAGTGGACAGGGAAACCCGCTATGTCTCCTACTCCGTTCTGGTAATGGTGACCGCTTTTCGGTATTTTCCTTTTCAGAGTATATCTTTGGGGAAGTCACCTTTAAATTCAGTGAAAGTGATTTGAGTCCACTTTCACACTGTTATTAACCATTCCTAGTTGAAAAATGTTCCATCAGGTGGATAGATATTAAATGGAATCTTACTTTCTAAAAATGCCTGCATTGCTAGTTCTTTGTATTCTTTCTTATCCATTTACTCTTTTAGCCTCTGCTAGATTCTGACATCATTTTGAAGTTCCCTCAATTAATTTATTAGCTTTGAAGTAGCTTATGGCTTTCAGTTCTGAACTTGTAAATGCAGAAAAGGTACAACGAAAAGGCAGGAAAATGTAACGAAAGAAGCTCATGAGTCGCAGAAACTGGAGGCTGTAGAATCTGTAATAGAGTGCATGAAGACTGTTCTTTGGGTTTAGGGGCATAAAACTGCGTTTCCGACCTCCAGAGGATCAAGATAGTTTTTTAGCAATAGCATCAAAAGGACCTCACGTTCTTTCTGGTTCCAGAGGAAACAGACCAGCTTCTTCCCCAGTTGTGTCTCTGCTCCTCTCCAGCCCATAGACTCTGGATGTTTTCCAGCAGCCCTGCTGCATTTAATAAGTAAATTCAGAAATTCTGGGCAGATCTCCAAAAATCGAGGTTCTGCTTAAGTTCCCTTTACTTGTTGGTTTGTTTCAACTTCTAAAAAAATCTGGCTGGGAAATTGGTACAGTGTATTTCAGTTACAGCAGTAGAATGTAAGTAATACAATTTGACACAAAGTGTTATTATCTTGAGATTTTTGAGTAGCACAACCATCAGAAATGAGAAGGTCTCTGATTAATCGTAGTTGATAAGTACCAAAGAACACTGGAGAACGGTAGTGACACTTATTCCCTCTATTTTAATGACATAATTTTTTTTAATATATGGGGTTATATCCATATAAGTATCTAGTGTTGGAAAATTAAACATTTGCTTTATACAGTTTTATAGCAAAAGCATGTGAATCTGAGGATGGGCAGGATAGGTGGCTATTTGCAGGTTTCTAATTTCTTTTAGAAAGTTTTAAGTTACTATCAAAATTTGGATAGAAAACATATCTATAGTTTTACTGTAAGTGTAATAGTTACTGCTATGCTTCTTTCTTTAATGCTTTTTACAACAATGTTTTTTAATCTTAAAGAAAAATACTCTACTTGTTATTTAATGCATTTAACTCTTACCGTGAGAGTCGCCTACTTAAAACTACAACTAGGACCATGGCAGCCCCAGGAATCTGTGCAGCTGCCCTTAGGAATTACTGTTCCCCTACAATAAATAGATTTAAATGAACTGCAAATCCAGTGTCTCAACAATTATGCTCAAGGGGATTATTAGCATAATAGTAGAAGTCATATTACAGGATCATTCCTGTCTTTATTTAGGGTAACAGTTCATTTGGAAAACAGTGGTCACACCTGCTCAGGACCTCAGTGATACAGAAATGGTACAGAGCGCTGGTGGCCAAAGGAAGTAATTATATCAGTTGTGTAAAAAGTAGCAAATATGATATGTCATTAAGAAGCAAAAGTAAGGGCAGTTTTAAACTCAACGTGCTAATACCACAAGATGATATTAGTAGGTCTTCTCCTAAAAACAGTGTCTCGCTGATCGTCTTGCTCAGAGTTGAAGTGTATTCATAGCTACTTATGGACCGTAGTGAAAGACAAGGCGTCAGCAATCTTCATAGAGGGTGGAAAACGTAGTTGAACCTCTGCCTCTTAAAGTGAACTTCACTTGGTTTAACTGTCAACCTCAGCCATGACACAGAAAGACTGATCTCATGGGAGGTAAAAATGACATGATTTATTCTCTTTGAGAATTTTAAATTTTGCCTCAGGTGGGCGCCACTGCTGGTGTTACCCCAACAAAGACCAGTACCCACACCTACCTCTGGGTTTTTCTGGGAGGTGGCAGGACAGCACCATGTGTTTGGGGGATCTTGGAACAAAGACAGTGAAAAGTGACTTTCCAAATGCAGCATCATCCCTTGGGAGATGACCACTGGCCCAGAGCACCTAATATTTGAACTTGTGTTATGAACGTGGTGCTATCTGTGGCTCTTCCTGTTGTCCTGCAGAATCAGAATATATTTTCCTATCTCTGAGGTGTTGGCAAATTACAATTTGTAAAATACTTAGATGACAAGCCACAAGTCATATAGTATTATGCTTAGGGGGAAGGATTTGAAAACAGACAGCCCTCAGTTTACACTGCCCCTGCTCCGCCATTTATTAAGTGTGTGCTTGGACACGAGAGTCCACTTCCAGTGTACTTTCCTCATCTGGAAGATGAGATTAGCATCTTGGTCATGTTCTAATATAGGTATCAAGATTAAGTGAGCTAATTATGCAAAATAATATGCATCTGAGACATAGTCCTTATTTTATATGTGTACCATACTTATCAGTGTGTAGGTGCCACATTCATTCATAATTACCATTAATTGAGATTTAGTACCCAACCTCATCATCACTATGTAATATGAAAATATTCAGAGCCATTTATCTGCTAAGATGCCAAAGTTGTTTCTCACCCTGGGAATTACATGTCTGTCTTCCTTGACGCAGTTCCAAAGGATGGCCTCAAAAGCCAGGCTGCATTTGAAGAGATGAGGACAAATTACATCAAAGAACTGAGGAAGATGGTAACTAAGTGTCCCAATAATTCTGGGCAGAGCTGGCAGAGGTTCTACCAACTGACCAAGCTTCTAGACTCCATGCATGACGTAAGTAGAGTCCTTGGTTCCTGTTATGGACCAGCAGCCACACACATACACATACACACACACATGCACACATGTGCACTGCTGACCAAGTGCAACCAGAGAATTGAGGGTTTTCAGGGGTTTGGGAAGAATCACAGTGGATTATTCATTGAGAGGCAAGCAAGAGTTAAATCTGCTTAAGGACACTTTTCTTTGGATAACCCTGCGAACAAACCTCATCTACAACAAAGGGTGTGGCTCTGCGCCCTGGCCCAGCGTAGGCCTCAGATTTGCTACAGGTGTGAGATCAAGTTTCACGTTTTTGCTTGCAGTTTAGGAAATGTTTGGTTAATAAGAATGTTTGCTTTAACACTGCATAAATAGTGTCCATCTTCTACAACTGTTAATCTAATAACCTAATCTTTCAAAAACATTATTAGTGGTTCAGGGCCAGCTGGGTTCATCTCAATCTCTGCCAAATTTTCAATCTCATATTCATTATTCTTCATAGGAGTCACCTTTCCTGTCCTATGTAAATACAGAAAGAAGATTCTGCACTGGCTCTTAATCTAATCAATTCAAGATGAAGTTGAGATATTTGTTAGCAGCTTCTACAAAATATTGATTTGGATAACTTGCTTTGTGCGTCATTTAAAATATGCTTCTTGTTTCACTGTAGCAGCAGCTCTTCCAGTTCTGGCTCCAACTATGTTGTATGCAGTCATGCTAAATTAGTTCTTTGTGTTTGTGAAGTTTCCAAACTTTTGGGGGGAGAATTTATTATTCAAATTGGGTCTATATGATTTGAATAATAAATTATTTTTCAAATATTTCCTATGAAGGAAATCATTGGCAGGCAAAGCAGCCGGAATGCTAATAGTGTTCCCGTTGAAATCATGCTTCCCTTTGGGCTATCGCTGTAGTGTCACCTCTGTCTTGCCAGTGGCTAAGGATTGATCGAGAGGGAATATTCTTTCCCAGAGTTTTACACGGAGACCCTTGCATAGTCCTTGACCTTTGCTTTCTCTGAACTTTTCCTGTAACAAGAGTCAAATTTCTCTTAAGGTAAATGCTGATAAATTGTTTTGCTTTTTCTTGGGGCTGTAGAGAGTGTGACTTGCTGGGAACCTAGGAAGCCAGAGATGATGGTAGACAAGACTGAGGAGAACAGCTCACGATGCCCCATTAGACGAAAATGCTCAGGCAGCTGAAGTCACCTCTTCCTGCAAATGTGAGACTGAAATCGCATTGCTTCCACAAGGATCCAGCAGATTCTTTGTTCCCCTGATTTCACAGAAAGGCCGTCTCAGTAGAGATTGGAATGGGGTTTTGTGAGTTTTTCCTTAATGTTCTTAATAGTACAGGTAGGCACAAATGCACTCTCTAAATTAGTGTGTAATTTGTTATTACAACACATGATAATAAATCATGCTTTATAGAAAGCAGTCTGCACATAATGAGGTCCAATATAGAAACCACAGCTTGTGTTTTGCACAGCCTTCCAGACTCTGTGGGCTGGAAGCAGTACAGCACGGTGGAAATGCTGTGAGGCCATACGTCTTTGCGTGATCTGCGGTCAGCGCCACCTCTGCTGGCTGGTTTTCAGCACCAGTACGGTGCGTGGCCCTGGACAGGACTGCAGGGAGCAGTGGTCAGATGGTTACGTTCTAAATGCTGATTTTCTGTAGAACTTTCCAGAGAAAATGAGTGTCTTTTTAAAAAATAATAAAATGAATGTATGAGAAAGTGAACAAATCGAAAAGGTGCAGTTGGATAAGTTTGGTCCTCTGTGCAAGTGCTTATTAGCAGGTAGTTGATTCTCAGTAGTTACACTGATGAAACTGTCAGCATGGTCATGGGAGCAAACATACCTGCCGCCCAAAGACTCCCCCAGCCTCCTGCTTTCCAAGCACTTCTCCTCCGCTTTCTGTCAGTAAAGATTAGTTTGTCTTCTCTAGTGTTTCATGAAGTAGGATCGTGTAGGAGTCTTTGTGTGTAGTTTCTTTCACTGGCTGTGTTCATGTTGAGATCCATCCATACTGTTTCAGAACCTAGATCAATGGTTCAAAGATTTATTCTGTTGGGGCCAGGGATATAGCTCAGTGGTTCTGGTGCCGGTCTTGCAAGCACAAGGGCCCGAGTTCGATCCCCGGTAACCACATACCTATACCAGCACCACATACCACAGTGCCGGGCATGGTGGCTCACGCCTGTAATCCCAGCACTCGGGAGGCAGAGGCAGGAGGATTGCTGTGATGTGAGTTGGAGGCTGAGCTCAGGGCCAGCCTGAACCACAAAGCGAGACCCTGTGTCAAAAAAAAAAAAAAAGATTTATTTTGTTTTTCTGGGTTTTTTTAAGGGGGTAGCCACCCACTGTGTGAATATTCCACAGCTCATTTGTGTGCTCATCTGTTGTGGACAGCAGGGTTGTTTCCAGCTTGAAACTATTACAAATGAAACTGTGTTAAGTCTTAATGGATAAGTCCTTGTACAGACATAGGCTTTCCACTTTCTTGGGGTAATACCAAGTGGTGGAATGCTTGATCAAATTACAGGCATGTTTTAGTTTCTGTAAAGAAAAGGCCCAAGTATATTCCACAGTGGTGGTACCATCTTGCATTCCAAGAGAAGTGGAGGAGAGATCACAGTGTTCCACACCCTAGCTGATCTTCCGCGTGCCTGGTCTGGTCTCAGCCATGTGATACTTTCTCACCATGGGTTTTAATTTGCGTTTCTTGCATGACTGATGATGCTAATTATATTTTCATACACTCATCATCATCTTTATGCTGTCTTTGGTGAACTTCTTGCTCATTGTTGTTTTTTGATTGTTCAGTTCTGTCTATCCTGTATGTTTGGATCTTTTATTGGACATATCATTTGCAGTTTCTTCCTCCCAGTGTGTAGCCCTTTCTTTTATTTCTGTTACCAGTGTCTTTTGAAGAGTGGGCATTTTTAATGGTAACGAATGTGCTAGTTTTCCATTCCTATAATAAATGCCTCAGACAGTCAGCTTACAAAAGGTTTATTTTGACTCAGGTTCTAGAAATTTCATTTGGGTTGATTGGGCCCATTGCATTGGACCTGAGGGATGTCAGCAATGTGGCAGGAGGATGGATGAAGTAAAACCTGCTTTACTTGTGGCAAAGACTCTCTTGGGCCCTACTTGTTAGGCTCTCACCATCTCCTGCTTGCACTGCAGAATGGAAACCAGGCTTCCAGACATGGGCCCTTGGGGATCAAGTAAGATCCAAACTATACTGCTAAAATCCTGTTGACTACTGCACAAGTGATGTATTTAATGCTTTATCTGAAAAGTCCTTGTGTAACAGAGTTATTACCCTAGTGTTCTTATTTCATTGACATCCAGCATCTGAGAAACTTTTTTTTTTTTTTTTTTTTTTTTTGAGACAGGATCTCGCTTTATAGTTCAGGCTGGTCCTGAACTCAGCCTCGAACTCAGCAATCCTCCTGCCCCTGCCTCTCAAGTTCTGGGATTACAGGCATGAGCCCCCACACCTGGCACTGTGGTATGTGGTTACTGGGGAATCAAACCCTGGCCCTTGCATTTGCAAGGATAGCGCTGGAACCACTGAGCTTAATCCCCAGCCCTTAGAAACCTTTTTTGTGGAGTTTTTTTCTGAGCATTTTTGGTAGTTTCAAACAGAAGAGTAACTTCAGTTCATTTGATTACGCCTTCTAGAATCATTTTAATCCTAAAATCTTATCACATATGTTGATCTTTAAGTGACCTCACGGAAGTGTCTTCAATGCCCTGTATCTCTATCCCAGACCGAACACTGAAAACACACAGCAGTGAAGATGAACTTTTTGGAGCTTTCCAGGGTACAAATAGCTCATTGTGGCATGCATGCCATAGGGTCCCAGGCACTGGTCTCTGGAGACCTTGCCCAAGTGCATGTTCACTTAGCCTTGAGACTGTCCACAGCCTTTTCTTTACTGAAATGACTTTGTGAAATTTTCAAGGGAGCAAGGAGCTGCCCCACACCCTGACTGTACTTAGATCCCCATTTCCATTCACCTTGACGAATAGAGAACATTTGTTTCTACAGGTCACACCTGTAACTACCATCCAAACCATTTCATTGGAGATCACCAAGTTTTGGTTTGGTTTGATTCGCTCAGTCGGTTTGTTGTTGTTTTAGTTTGGTTTCCTTTGACAGTACTGAGGTTTGAACCTAGGGTTTTCACACGAAGTGACACCCCAGACCTTTTTTATTTCATTTTTAAATTTTGAGACAAGGTCTCACAAAGCTGTCCAGGTGGGGCTTGAATTTAAAAATCGGCCTGTTCAGCCTTCCAGAGTGTTGGATTGTAGACATGCGCCAACACCTCTGGGTGCTGATCAGTTTGCCTTTAAAAATATGTGTTAACCAAAGGGCTAGGGACGTTCCAGTGCCGAGACCTCAGGTCCATCCCTTGGACGGAAAGGCAAGTGTGCAGGATGCTCAGTCCAGGACACACACATGGCCCTCAGGACACGCGCACGTCTGTTCCGCGTGCGCACATGTGTGATGGCGGAGAAGTGCCGAGGTGAGCAGAGGAACATTCTCTGAGCACACAGGGTGACAGTTACGTGTGGGAACAGTCAGCCACCCTGATGACTCCCAGCCCTCTGAACATCCATCTTTCCCTGAAAATGATTTCAGAGATGGCAGCTGTGGGGAGGCTCCTAGCCGTGGATGAAGCTTTTCACTGTCAATGTTTGGTTGTGTAAAATATTTAGATTCTTTCTTCGACTGTAAAGACTTGACAGTAATCATTTTTAAACTAGGAGTGGTAATTAATTTCCACATTATAGTAGATGTAATGAATTTATGGTGAACTTCTATTTATTCTTAGAGATCAAGGGTTGTTTATATTCTGGTGAGTGTATAGAATGGAAAGTATATAAGCAATATTAATAGAATCCCTTGAGGCAAAATTGCCTTTTTTTTTATTAGCATATGCATTTGTGATTTTGTTTCAATATATACACAGCAAAAGTGTGCCTTACACCTAGCAGCATGGATATACACAGAGAATCCACACAAAGCCAGGACACCAGCTCATCCCTGGATTAGCTGAGATTTCACAGAGGTAGTTGCATCGCAGTGCACAGTGGAAGATAATCAGGTGCTGAAATTGGTCCCCCAAGCTACGGGATACTTGATAATGTGTGTGTGCTTCTATATTCAGTCCTTGGTTGGTGAGGCCCGGCAGTTTTCCAAGACCACAGGAGCAGGTGCGAGCAGAACACCTGTCCTGAGGGACCTTAGTTGTCCAGGAGAGGAAGGTGTTCACCTTATTTGGCAAATAGGTGTATGTCTAAAAATGCAGGGCTGGTGGGGACGCAACTGAGAGGCAGCGCTGGGCAGCTCCCGGGAGTCACAGGGCAGCAGGCCGAGAGCCATGGTGAGGGCCGCGCCATGAGCAGCAGCCTCCTTCACATTCATGTTGCAATGACACCCAGACTTGTGGAAAAGGTGTGGTGCAGCCACGCTTGGCAAGGATGTGAGAGATTCCCCAGGAGGCTCAGAGGGATGTTTATGTAGAAGACGGCAGCCTGGAGAGTGATATTCCAAGGTTCCCAGCTAGCTGGACCTCTGGACTCTGCAGTGCCGGGACTGCAGGGGGTGCCTTCGGCTGGCAGCAGCTGCTTGTCTGTAAGCTGCACTGTCCATTGGAGATGAAAACTGGCATGGAGAGCAACAGAAACAGCCGCGGCGTTGTCCACCTCCCCCTGAACTCCTCCTTTCGTCCTAGAAGGCATTGTGTCTGTGTGCCACGCTGTCACCTCAAGGCCGTCCACTTGAATCTGCTCTAAAATGTCCTGTGTGTCTAGCAGTTCCCAAGAAATAAATGTTAGTTCTGCCCTCCCCTCAGCCCTGTGGCATGTATGATTGTCAAACCTGGCTGCACCTTGCTCCTGGGCCTGGCAAGGGCACTGTGCCATGTAAATGCTCACTGTTCTGTGCGTGACAGCAGAACTTCTACTCCATTGTGCTGTCTGTGCCTCCATGGAGAAAGCTGAAGAGCCTGAATGGCCCTGGGGGCCGAGCGTCCTGTCTCCACGCAGGTGGGAGGAGCAGCAGGAAGCCGGGCGATGCAGGCCACATACCCTGTGTGCTGCAGAGACTTCATTCTTGGGTGGAAAGGGCATTAGGTTTCAGTGACACAGTAACCAGCAAAAGTGACACTGCTGAGAGCAGCCCCGACTGTTAGCACATTATTTTGAGATTCTCATTGCTCATTTAATTAGTGGGTGTTCTTGCATCCAGGCTGTGGGACTGGTAATTTCCATCCTAATGCCACCATAGGTAGTTCAGAGATAGAGACAAAGCTATTTTAAGCATCCCTTACCACACCCAAAAGATGCCAACTATGAGTGTGGCCCATTTCTCTGTTTCTCTGGGGAGCCAGCTCACTTTCCCATTGGACTGTCTTAGTCTCTCTAGTCAGTGTCTCCTCAGGAAAAGTTTGGAGGCCCGATAGGAGCCCAGCATGGACATGTGACTGTCCCAGACAGGAAGACGGTCTGCAGTGCTGCCCTATTCCTCTCAGAAAATGTGGCCCCACTGGGACTTGAGCTCAGTTCCTTCATCCCTAAAAGGGGACAAAGACCCAGCTTCCAGGGAGCAAGATTCACTCTTCTTGTTGCTCAAGCGGCCATGACATGAGGTGGTTTCTGTCTATTTAACAAAGTGCCCAGGCCAGCAACACTCCACACATGGTGTGTGTCACTCTGACCACAGTGCAAGGTCTCCTTCCTCCTCACCAAGCCAAGTAACCATTTAGTACAATTTTTAGCAGTGTCCTCTTGCCTTCTCTGATGAGACCGTGGCTAAGGAAGATTCTAAGTACAGGATGAGTTCATTATTTCAGAGTTCACTAAGTGAGCAAAGCCTTCTGCTCTCCCAAGATCCAGGGGAGAGGAGAGGACATGGATTCCTCCCCAAATCACCTTTCCAGAAGAGGAAATTCAGTATGGAAGTGACAAGGCAGATTTTAGTCTGTGTGTAGCTGGCGAAATTGGCAGAACAATTATTAGTTGATACTGTTATCTCTTTTGAATCCCTCTTGTAGATGAGGGCTGACGTTTGCACTTCCTTTTTAACATTTCATTTACTTATTTATTTCACACTTGCAAATTTCTCATCTTGAGAGGATAAAGTTTAGCCTCCATGCTTGGTGAATGATACTGTTGGATCATTATTTTCATGGAAAACAGTTTTGTTTTCAAAAACACCACAAGAACATTTAGAAATGAGAAATAGTAGGTGGGCATGCTCCATCCTCATTACAGTAGATACATGTGAATTGATGGCTTTGGGCGTGGTGTGGATCAGTGTGTATCATGTGTTTGGAGCTGGAGCTGCTGTGCCCTGGGAGCTAGGGAGAGTGTCCTGAGGCCTCTTCATCCTTGTCTCCATTGCTCCTTCGTGCTTGGTCATGGTTTTCTGGGGCTCACTTAAAACAAAATTGGGGTCATTTCTTTATCTTTTTGGAAAAGGTTCATTTAAAATATTTAAATATGTTCAGTGGCTACTTTTTAGATGAAGACGATGCTACCAACTGTTAGTCCATAGCCAAGTGATCCCCTAAGATGCCTAAAACACTATAATTTAGAGAAAGAAGAAGATGAATCCTGCAGGAGAGGAACTCTGTCCTTCCTTTTATATTATTGCATTTCAGGTTGTGGCAAAAGTCACAAAAACAAAATTGAGCATGTAAAATGTTTTTTAATTGCATGTGTACCCTGTGCCGCCAACCTCCAGACCCTCATCTTTCAGAGCTAAACCTCTGTGTCCATCACATGAAAACAGCCCCCTTCCCTCACCACACTTCTAGCAAGCCCTCTTGCACTTTTCATCTCTGTAAGTTTGGCTCCTTCAGCTGCCTTTCCTGGATGGAATCTTACAGTATTCATTTGTGTGCTGAGCTTCCATCTCTTCTAAGTCCATTGACATTGTAGTGTGTGTTGGAATTCAGTTATTTTTTAGGGCTGAATAATACTCTTTTGTCTACACATACCACAAGCTGTTTATAAACTAATCTGACAAGGGAGCCTGGGGTTGCTTTCTCTTAACTGTTGTAAGTACAACTACTGTGAACATGGATGCCTAATGTCTTTGTGACCTGCCTTTCAGTTCTTCAGAGTATCCTCTCATAAGTGTAATTGGTATCACATGTGAAAATCATAGGCTTAAGTTTTTGAGGACCCATCAAACTGGTTTTCAGTAGCTTGGATATTTCCCATTGTCACCAACCTGGCACACAGCCTCCATTTTCTTCATTTTCTCAAAAATGTGTCTTTTGTCTATCATTTTCTTTCTCTTTCTTTTCCCTTTCTTGTCTTTTCATTGTAATGTTCCTAATGATATGAAGTACAGTCTCACTGTAATTTTGATTTTTACTTCTCGAATGAGGAGCATCTTGACCAGTTGTATATCTTCTTTGGAGAAATGTCTGTTAAAGTCTGTGACCTAATTTTAATTAGGATTTTTGTTGCTGAATTGTTGGAACCCTTTATGTAACCTAGATACTAGCTTCTCACCCAATGTATGATTTGCAAATATTTCCCCCCCTTCTGTGTTTTTGTGTGGCTGATAAAATCTTACATTATTATTAAGCTAACAGACAATGGTTGACTTCTTTTAATCTTTAACCAGCCAACTGGAAGCTGTCTTACTCTTAATTTATTTAAAGAGGGGAGAAAGTACTTTTCTTCTGCAGTCTACCACTCGTTTTGTATCATTAGACATTAATATCACACAGTGGCACCCTCCCCACCCAACTGTCATTGCTCAGCGTTGATCTGAGAGCTGATCAGAATGTAACTTCCTGCTGAGACTCTGTGAGAAAGGGGGGGTCTCACCTTGGAGACGTGCCTGTTCAGGTAGAAAGAACCACTGAGAGCCCTGTTTCCAGAGGATTGCATCTAAATCACACCCAACACAAAGGAATCTCTACCTAATCTGAAATACACCTAGTGGAGAACTGGAAAACTGTCTCATTGTTCAACACCTGTGTCCATAAAGCCTTCCGGCTTATGCAGCCTAAATCCCTCTTTTACAGCCTAATAATGATGATATAATTCCTAGGCTTCACTTAGTGCCTTTCTTCCTAAATCTCGTTATTAATTCTTCTAATACCTCTATAATGTGAGGATGAGCAAATACTACTATTTAAACTTAATCGTCCTGTCTTAATTCCTTTCTCTATAAAAAGAGAAAAATGGTAATATTTACTCAGGTCTTTTTCTACCCTTTTTTATGGAGAAAGGAATTAAAACAGGATGATGCGGCACCTTTTCCAGCTTCATATATGAGGTGGGAGCAGAAGGTAGACATATAGGAGGGAGAGTAACACCTGGGAGAACTGTCACCTTGTATGGCAAGACCAGCCCTCCACCTCATCGCTTCTGTTGCCCCGACAGGCATCATTCTGGACCTCCCCATAAAGTGGGCAGTACGGGGGCCAGTGTCACAGCACGTGGCATGGGCAGTTACACGGCTTCCCACGTGGAAGGCTCTGGCTCCTACCATGACATCGGCTGCCACCATTTTGACATTCGTAATAAATTCTGAACAGAGGCTCCGGGCTGCACTGGAAGTGCAACCTGGGCCGGGCATGGTGATCAGAGGACTGGGGAGTGTGGGAGCCCCCCACACTGTGGGGGTCAGGGAAGTGTGCAGGGGAGGAGAGGAGTGGAGCTAGCAAAGGCGTGGAGCCCAGGTGGAGCAGGGCAGGGACGCAGTCCTCGGTGCCATCTTAGACTGCAGGGAGCACTTTTCAATGCCTGATGCATGGGGGGCCCAGGAGACACTGTTGCTCAATGACAGTTATCAAACTCATGGGACTAGAAAGTGCTTATAATCAGATTATATCACCCTGCATCATTCTCGCCTCCTGCCTTTACCAGTGCACTGATGCCTGCAGCCCATGTATAAACCTAAAAGCCATGCCAGGCCTTCTGCAGTAACTCAGACATGTGCAGGGCAGTGGAAAGCTCATGGCACCCAGTGCGTGAGGTTGACAAGGTTACTGTGCCCTCTTGGTTTGGCTCTCCTGCGTAAGCATCTGTCTTGGGGTCTGTTTCTTGCCATGTTGTGGGTGCGGGGCTTTGTTGAGAAGACTCCCAAGGTCTGTCTGGTCTTCCTGAGGGCAGAAGGGAAGCGACATGGCAACATATTTGAGAATTTGCACTCGGGCACGAGCGTTGGTTGTCTGGACCACATGGTGGTGTCCTGGCACAGAGATATTCATAAAACAAGCTTATGTGTCAAGAGTCTGATGAAAACATTGTCGCCAGCAGCCAGTAGACTTGCACCTTGTAGCTCCTACAGAAGCAATTCCTTGGGATTTACCAACCCAGTATCTGTGGTTTTCGCTTTTGGTTTTTTGTGCGGCTTCACACTGCGATATGTATTCAGTCCTTTTTTGTTTTGTCTTTATACAAGGTCATACTGAGTCACTAAGTTGCCCAAGCTGGGCACAGACTTTCAGTCCCTGCTTCACTTCCCAGACTGTTGTGATGACCAGCATGTGGCACCGGGTCTGACCTCTACAGGGACTTTATAGGCTATGACTGTGTGAGTTTTGGGACCTGACTGAATGCATGTAACCTCCAGGGAATATAGGCTTAACAGGAAAGGACTCCTGAAGCAACTATCAACACCAGGAGACAGAAGGGCGGCCCTCTGTGTACATGACAAGTTAGGGAGCCTTTAAGTCCATGGTGTCTCCTGCTATGTAGCTCACCCCTCGAGGACTTTTTCTACAGCTTTTCTTAAATGCTGAAAGAGTCTGTACAATGATGGGAAAGTCCTATCTAGCTACCACCATAGTTCTCAATTCAGAGACCATTCTCTCCCACAGTTCCCAGAAAGCTATACTTACATATTCCAACACACAGGGAAAAGTTGTTCTCTCAAAAGCTGTTGTTACATCTCCGAGTGCCCTTCAGGGCTGAGCTCAGTCCATTTTCTAGGTAATGAAGCAAATAGTAAATATTTTAGGTTGTATAGACCATGTGGTCTCATGGCTGTTTAAGCAGATGAGTTTAGCCTGAAAACAGTAATGGTAAGACGGTAGCCAGGGTTCACTTCAGCTGCTTCGTGTCATTGTGACACAGCAGAAGGATATCAGTTTCAAACTTTTTCAACTTCTTTAAAGTCTAAGAAATAGACACATATAAAAAAAAAAAAAAAACTTACAAAAACAGTCCAAATTTGACCTGTGGGCATGGACCTCTTTAATTTAGCAGCATTGTAGGTTGAAGGGAGTAAAATTAGGGCACCTTGATCGTAGGCCTGTCTACCCAACCTGCCCCTGGACGTTGGGATCCGCCCCTTATGACTTCAGCTTCTGTTGTGGTTTTTTTTTTTTTTTTTTTTTTTCCCTGAAATTGAAATAAGAATTTCAACTGCCTCATCTCGATGATCTCACTATTGAGATCGGTAACATATAAACAAGATGCTTTAGATTTTTTTAGTTTGCTTCATGTAGTTTACATTTGCAAGAAAGATCTAGGAAATATTGAAAACAGAATTAGGGAAAGTTCATACTTCTATATACAGTAACATGCCAATGCATTGCAGACACAACCCCTTCATTAGATTTCCTTTGTGCAGCGATGTTCTAATTATCCCTTTATCTTTAAGCTCTGCTTTCTGCTTTTCCATTGTGTCATTTTTCTTTGTGTTTTTCACAAATACAATAGACCTTATTCACAAGGAGGTGGAGCTGCGGTCTGGGATGAGGCCTGGAATACAAGGAAACTTAAACAGGGTGGAAATTAAATAAATTTAAGTCCCCTAAAATTAGCAGGAAAATGAGCCCCATTCTGCTTAGCACGGCATCCAAGTGACACATTTTGGGAATGTTAATAGTCATCGCTGACCAGAGATCGATGATTGGTGTTAAATTTATTATAAAAATGGTGATGAGGGACAAATTAAAATCTGTAACCATCAGAGGCTAACAGAAGAGGGTTAGAATGCGGAGTTTTCAGAGCTGCCTTTGGTTTCCCTGAGTCGTGGGCATCTCAGCGCAGCCTGCTCCTGGCCCAACGCTGACTGCCTACAACTGAGAACCAGTGCCAAGAGCCACATGGGCCACCCTGCCTCAGGTGCCCACATCCTAACCTGGCAGCCTGGCTTTGGCCCACCTCACAAGGGTCTTGTATCTGGAATGGGCAAGCAGAGTTCTCACATAACGATGCAGCAGACATGTGGCCTCAGAGAGGCTCCTCTCCTGCCACAAAGAGACCCAAAGCTAAGTGTCTCCACCCACAACGTGCTGGCCCTGGGCAGAGGAGAGAATTCTCTTACATTGAGGAATCAATTGGAAAATGATTCCACCTGCGCTTGTGGTACCCTGGGTCCCCCAGAGATCTCACCACAGTGCCTGCATAGGTGCCTCTGGGACCCTGAGCGTTCTCAAGGACACATTTCCAGTCTTGAGCTGCCTGCTGCTACCTTCCCATGTAGTTCCTCAGCTCTTTCCTAAACAGCCCTCAGCCTAGGGGCACTTTGGGCCCTGGGCTTGGGGAAGAGGGTGTAGGACTCGGTGTCATATAACCTCCTTACAGTTTATATCTACTGTGGCTCTGGAAATGAAGCGAATGCCAGGCAGGTGGTAGGGAAGGCCATGTTACCATGTCACATTTTGCGTAGATATAGTCGGCCAAGGAAGAGTGGGGACACCTGGCCACAGCAAGCCCACCTGTGTACTTGCACACATGGCCTTGCTCACCTCGCCTGGCAAGAGGTCGGTGTCTTAAACTTTGTTTTTTTCTAAGGCAGTTTTTATTGTAGGAAAATATTCCCAGTGCAGAATTTAACCAGTTTTTATTGTGAGAAAATATTCCCAGCACAGAATTTAACCAACACATCTTAACCACTTCTAGATGCAGCATTGAGTAGAATGAAGGACATTCACTTTATAATGCAGTCATTCGCACAGTGCATCACTCCAGAGAGAAACTCTGTACCCACAAAAGGCGTCCTCCTGGTGCTCCTCTCTCCCCACTAGCAAGCACTATTTTTTGTCCTCATGCATATGACTGCTGTAGGTCTGTCATATATGTGATATCATATAACAGTCATCCTTTCCTGTGAGTCTCATTCGTGTTTTTGAAGTGCTCCTGCATTGTGACATGTTTCAGAATTCTTCCCCTTTTGCAGGCTGAATAATAATCCTTTGTGTATATCACGTTTTGTATATTCACTCATTTCCTGTGGGCATTTGGGTTGTTTCCAACTTTCAGCTAGTATGAACAGCATTGCTGTAAGCATATACATACAAATATCTGTTCAGATACGTGCTTTCAATTATTTTGGTATAGGCCTGATTGTGGAATGCTGGATTATGTGCTCATTCCATGTTTAATTTTTTGAGAAACTGCCTCACCGGCCTCCTGCAGAGCTGAGCCGTTTCACACTCCTGCCAGCGGTGCCAGAGGTTTAGTTTGTCCATGTCCTTGCAAGAAATTATTTCTTGTTTTTTAATAGCCATTCTATTGGGTGTGAAGAACTATCTAATTGTGGTTGTGGTTTTAATTTGCATTTCTGTAATGACTAGTGATGTTTAACATCTTTTCGTCTGTTCAGTGGCCAGTTTTATACTTTATTTGGAAAAATGCTGAATCCATTTTTTTAAATTGGATTGTTTCTGTTGTTGCTCTGTAGGATATACATACCTGTGCATGCTGTTGAGTCCTTATTAAGTAAGCCATTTGAAAATATTTTCTCCCATCCGTGGGTTGCCTGTCCACTCTTCTGGGTCTCCTGGGAGGCCCGGTTTCTCATCCCCAGTGCGGTGCGGTTGAGTTTCTGTTGTGTGGCCCATGCTTTTGGTGTCATAGCCGAGAATAAGCCTCTTCATTCCTCACGAAGGCCAAACTCCTTATATAATCACTGCAGGTCATTTTCCAGCATTCACAAGTCTATTTCTGGAACACTGAGACTCAATAGTCCCTGGCCGTTGTGTCCAGTGCAACTGTGGGTGCTGAAGTATTTACCCTTGCATGTACATCTTTGTTTTTTTTTTTTTGAGACAGGGTCTTGCTTTGTAGTTCAGGCTGGCCCTGAGCTCAGCCTCAAACTCACATCACAGCCATCCTCCTGCCTCTGCCTCCCGAGTGCTGGGATTACAGGCGTGAGCCACCATGCCCGGCACTGTGGTATGTGGTACTGATGGCTGCTGGGGTGAGTCTCCACGCCCAGTATTGTTATGTGGTTACCGGGGATCAAACCTGGGCCCTAGCGCTTGCAAGACAGGCGCCGGAATCCCTGAGCTATATCCCTGGCCCTGCATGTACATCTTTTGTCCTGAACCCTCAAGTACTGCCAGCTACAATTCTTTTTCTTCTGTGTGTGGTGTTGGGTATCAGACACAGGGTCTTAAGTCCTGATCACACACTGCACCCCTGAGCTGTAGTTCTTGTTTCCGGTGAGGCACATCTCCCTGGGGCGATCATCTGGAGTTGGGGGACAGGGACAGAAGTGAGTGGGCTCTGGAAACTTCTCGGGGCCAGGTCTGAGACGCTGTTGCCCAGGTCCTGCTGTTCTGGGGACGCAGCGTGGCCCCAGATGCGCGGCCGGAGGGACCCTTCCCACAGCACAGAAAGCGCAGCAGGCTGGCTGCCTGCACTGACAAGCCATGAGTCAGTGGGGAGAGAGGCGAAGGGTGTGAGCGAGCCCAGGGTCCCCGCAACAGGCTGGAGCCAAGTGCCATCAGCTGCCCCGTGACCTTGCCAGCTCCTCGCCACTCCAACAGCTGCGGCCCGTCTTCAGCCCGGGAGATTAGCGCTGTTCTGCTCAACCTGTGATCCCAGCAGACGTGTTTTGCGCAGAATGAATGAAAGTCAATGTGCAAATGTCCATCTGATTCCCAGTGAGGTGGGCCAGGCTGTGGGATCAAGACTGAGGCCATTTGTGCTGTCCGCAGTTGGAGGCATTGGCACCGTGGGCAGTGGGGGTAGAGCGCTTGGCCACTCACTGTGACCTTTCACCCCTTGATGTGCCTCTGACCACATGATGTCACCCTGAACCCAGGACAGAGGGAATCAGAATCCTGGGGAATGATGGGAAGAGTTTACTATCATGCACTTAGCTTCGCATTATTTATTTAGTGCCATTTAGTGCTAATTTACTCAGTTGTTGCTGCTGCTGCGTTACATTAACTCAAACCGGTGACATGCTACTTGAAAATATGCTGTTGAAATAAGTTATTCCCAAACACGTGTGGTTTGGAGAAGTCAGAAACCAGGACACAGGAAGCTGGCAGCTGGAAATCCCTTTGGTGTCCTTCCCAGGCTGCTCAGCAGCACCACCAGGGGGCCTCTTCATGGCAGAGGGGCATACCTATAATCTCAAAGGGTAGGAGGCTGAGGCAGGAGCATACCCTCGGCCACTTGGTGAACTTCTGATGTAAATAAAACTTTGAGAAGGCATGAGAATGCAGCTCAGTGGTAGAAAAGCTCTGGATGAGATCTCCACTGTGACCACCACCCCCCAAAAGTAGTTTCTGCCCTCAAGGAGCTTGCAGGCCACTTGAGCTGTGGTATAAAGAAGAAAAACTAAACCACAGAGATGTGAACAGTGGGACAAGAGAGAAAGTGGTGTCCTTTATGGGCAAGGCTGAAGGTGGTATCCATGGGGTCAGAAAAGAGGAAGGCCTCCTGGCGAAGTGGTCACTGCAGGGAGGGGAAGCGTAGGGACATTTTGTAGGGAAGGAACACATTACACACATTACCCCGTATCACATCCAGCGTGCAGTACCCAGGCTGCCTGCCTCGGCCAGCTCTGAGCCAGGGCACTGGTCAGTCTTTCACTGAGAAGGGGGTTGAGGTGCCATTTGCACCTTTGATCCCGGGCCCTGTGGCTGGGCCAGAGCCCTGTGTGCATTCACACGGTGGTGTGCCGACGCACAGTGACCAGTGCACACTTCTCTGTGACATGGCACTGTGGCTTACAGGCTGGTGTCCACTCTGGCTGCTCCACATCTGTTGACCCAGCTGTCTGGTACGAGACCCTCCTGGCCTTGTGCCAGCTCCTACAGCTCTGCCCCCGAGCTCCTCTGCCACATGCCTGGTTTTTCACTAGGGAAGCTGCTCCCTCCTGCAGAACAATCCACCCTGCCACCTACTGGCTGGGGGCTCCAAGGTCCATGAGCCCTCGGCAGCAGGACCACTGCCTGGCCAGACTGGCTTATGGTCTCTTTGCCCAGCGACTGGCACATCCTGGCTTCACTTCTCTCCAACGTTCTCAGACCTCACCTTGTACAGTCTTGACTCAAGTTTGAGATCTGCAGAGGCACTTAGCCATCTCCCCTATAGGGCAGCAGAGGCAGGCTGTGGTTGGCCCTGCCAGCCCCTAGAATTAAGACGAGCCCTTTCTGTGAGTGGTTGTGACTCCACCTGGCCCAGCAGACAGGCTGACAGCATCGAATGTTCAGCCCACTGCCACTAGGTCAAGTTCATCGCATATGAGGCTCTGATCCTGGCCCACGCTGCCTAGGATGGCCCCATCCCTCTGAAGCAGACTGAGGCCCTGGCTGTCAGCTCATGACTAGGAGTGAACGCTTATGCTGTCTGTGGAACAAGAACAGAGGAGGGTGGGATGCGCCTGGCCAGGTGAGTATGCATAGTAGGTGAGAGGCATTCGGGACAGCCGTCCTCAGCCAACCTGCAAAGAGGACAGCCAGGCAAGCGCCCGTGCTCGGCAGAGCAGACTGCTGCATCTCTGAGGCTGAGGACACGTCAAAGCAGGTAATATGGATGAGCAGGGGCAGCAGCAGGCCGGTTGCCCAGCGCACCTGACATGGCCCCTCAGGCCTGAGGACTGAGTCCTCGTCTCTTCTGGCACAAAGAAATCAGCGCTCTTGTCTGCTGTGTGCAGATTAGAACCCTCAAGGCCACAGCGCTTGTCTGGGACATCAGCGGGCCACTCAGACTCTCCCACTGTCCCCCCATGGCCACATGTCACCCATCATCCCTCCTTCAGGTTCTGTGCAAAGGCTGCCTATCCCGAGCACCTCCCCCAGCCTCCTCAGCCCAGGGTGCCTGACTGTGTACTGACGGGTGGATCAGAACAGCTGCTCGGAGCCAGAGCTTTGCCACACTCACTGTGGCTTCCCTGGTCCTGGTACAGAGTAGGTGCCAGGGTCTTGGATGATGGATGAGGGTCCAGAGAGCTTTGAGCGCCCAGTGTAAGAGCTGTGGGAGTCACGGTCACTAAGGAGAGTTGTTCTCATGATGATTGGTGCTGCCTGGACAGCAATGTCTTGTCTGCCTGATTCAGGTCAACATTTTAATAATTTTCATTGATTCATAGTAACTGTACATATCTGTACATGACTGGATAGTATGACATTTCAGTACATGTATAAAAAGGTTGATCAGAACAGTTTCTCACACTAGAGAATTTGGATTAGTTGACTTGTTTTCTGTTCTGCTTTGCTATTGTTTCCAATAGCTTATATATTCTAAAATGAATCTTTTGTTGGATGAATACGTGGCACATATTTTCTACTATCCTGTATGTTGTCTCTTCACTTTGCTTTTTAAGTTTGATGTAATCCTATTTTTGTCACCTGTTTTCTGTGCTTTTATGGTCACAAAAAAAAAATTCTTACTCAGACCAATGTCCCGAAGCATTTCTTTATATTTTTTCCTAGTAGTTTCATAGTTCTAGGTCTTATGTTTGTCTTTGATCCCATTTTGTTTTAACTTTTGTACATGGTAGGAAATAGGGGCTTAGTTTCTTTCTTGTGCATGTAGATTTCTGGTTTTGACATCACCCATTGAAGATTTTCCTACTGTAGTGAATGTTCTCAGTGCCTTTGTCAATAGTAAGTTGTAAATATGTGGCTCTTTGTTTAGTTACATTGGTTTGCATGTCTGTTTATGCAAATTTTAATTATGTTTTTATTACATTTCTATGTGGTATATTTTGAAATAC
The DNA here is from genome assembly GCA_004026965.1 of Petromus typicus. NCBI lineage: Eukaryota > Metazoa > Chordata > Mammalia > Rodentia > Petromuridae > Petromus > Petromus typicus. The sequence goes on along the minus strand of PVIR01001372.1, from coordinate 4,671 downwards.
AGTGGACCTCTGAGTTACAATTATCCTGACGTGAACAACTTGGCTTGTAACAGAAATTTGTTTTAACTTTCAAACAAAATCTTAAAATACAGGCCAAATATCGGCCACATGGGCTTCCAGATGGTCTCAGATACAGATATAACCCATAAAGAGTTCTAGAAGGAACATGACAACATCCTGTCCTGTGTGAGGTTAAGAAATCCCAGGCCAGAGTCTCCGTAGGGGCACTGAGATCTGCCTCTGTACGGGAGAGACTCTGAAGGCTGTGGAGAGAAGCCTGACCCTTTCATGAACCAGCTTGAGTTACAACCAGTCCTCACGAGTGAACTGATTTGGTAAGTCAAGAGTCCACTATACTCTGATGCCGCCAACTTTGTTATATGTGCCCAGGATTGCTTTGGCTACTTGAAATCCTTTGTGCTTACTTAGGAATTTCAGGACTTTTTTCTAGTTTTGTGAGGATTCCCATTGGTATTTTTAAATTGATTTTATTGGTACATTTTATGCATACAATGTAATAACATTTAACATTAAGAACTTGTCCCTGTACATGACACATCTTCTCATTTTTCCCTTTCCCCTGCCCTCCATACAATCCCCACCCCCATATACATAAGCTTTGCTTCCTTTTTTTTTTAACTACCAAGTTTTTTCTTTCCCTTTTTACTATCCCCTACTCACCCCTGCCCCTTTTCATTTTGTATATTTTCTTCCTATTTCACATTGCCTATCATACATTTTGGCATTCAGTTACACTTACAGTTCTTCATACCAGAGAAAAGATATGGTATTTACACATCTATGGCCTATTTATTTCACTTATGAGTATGACCTTAAGGTACAACCACTTGAGTATAAATGATTCAAATTTATCATTCTTTGTGGCCAAGTAATATTCCATTTTATAGGAAAAAAAAAAGACACATTTTCTTCATCCAGTCCTCCATTGATGGGCATTTGGGCTGTTTCTAAGATTAGCAATCACAAACTGAGCTTCTGAAACATAGGTGTACATATATCACTGTGGTATGATTCTTTTAACTCTTTTGAGCATATTCCCAGCAGGGGAATAGCCAGGTCAAATAGGGCCCTGAGTCCTAGTTTTTTAAGGAGTCTCCACACTGATCTCTATAATGGCTGCATCAATCTATATTCCCACCAACAGTGAAGGAGGATTCCTTTCTCCTTACAGCCCCACTAGCATTTGTTGTGATTGATTTCATAATAGCAGCCATTCTTTTTGAAGTAAATTGAAATCTCAGTATTGTTTTCATTTGTATCGCTTGAATGACCAGCGATGTTGAACACTTCTACATATGTTTCATAGCTGCTTCTATTTCTTCATCTGAAAAATGTTCATTTCAGATGCCCGTGTTTATACTGAGTCTTTAAATTGGGGGGTGTGATTTTTTTTTTAAGTTCTTTGTATACTCTAGATAGCAGTCCTTTGAGAAACAGTTGTAAAAACTATTTCCCATATTGTAGGATGTCTTTTTGCATTTCTAGTGTTCTTTTCTGGTTGTGCAAAAGCTTTTTAGTAAGATGAAATCCCAACTACCCATGCTGCTGAAGTTTTGTTCATGAAGTCTTACTCTATGCCAGTGTCCTCAACAGTTCTATCTAAACTATTTTTCTGCAAGTTTAGTGTTTGTTTAGTATTCAGGTTTGTAATCCACTTTGATTTTAGTTTGGTGAATGGTGAGACAGAACTAGCTCTAATCTTTGGTAAGTTTAAACCCAGTTCTTCCAGTACCATTTGTTAAAGAAGCCATCTTTCCTCCATTTCAGAGTGTTTGGCTCCTTTGTCAAATATGAGGTGGCTTAGTATATCTGGGGTTATTTCTGGCTCCTCCAGTCTGTTCCACAGATCTTCAAGTCTGTTTCTTTCCCAGTACCATGCTGTTTTTATCACAGTGGCTTTGTAGTACATTTTCAATTTGGGGATGGTGATACTCCCAGCCATGATCTTTTTTTTTTTTGAGACAGGGTCTCGCTTTGTAGTTCAGGCTGGCCCTGAGCTCAGCCTCAAACTCACTTCACAGCAATCCTCCTGCCTCTGCCTCCCGAGTGCTGGGATTACAGGCATGAGCCACCATGCCCAGCAGTGTGGTATGTGGTACTGGTTGCTGCTGGGGTGAGTCTCCACACCCAGTATGGTATATGGTTACCAGGGATTGAACCCAGGTCCTTGTGCTTGCAAGACAGGCGCTAGAACCACTGAGTTAAATCCCAAGCCCTCCCTGCCATGATCTTATTCTTTAAATTGCTTTTGCTACTCTAGGTCTCTTGTGGTCCCAGATGAATTGTTGGATTTTCTCCAGCTCTGAAATATATCATTGGGATTTTAATTAGCATTACATTGAATCTATACAATAGTTTTGGTAGTATGGTCATTTTGACAGTATTGGTTCTTTCTAACTAGGAACAAGAGATGTCTTTCCATTTCCTGATATCCTTCTCATTCTCCCTTTTCACAGTTGCTATAGTTTTCAAAGTAGAGATCTCTTACCTCCTTTGTTAGGTTCCTAGATATTTCATTTTTGGGAGGATATAGTTGTAAAGGGAATCGATTCCCTGATTTTTCAGTGAGTCTACTGTTCATGTATAAAAAGGCTAATGATTTTCAAGTGTTGACCTTGTATCTAGTCACACTACTGAATCTAGTGAATAAGTCCAGCAGTCTTTTGGCTGAGTTTTTAGGATATTTTATATTAGAGTATCATGTCATCAGCAAGTAATGACAGTATAGCTTCTTCCTTACCTGTCTTTATTCCTTTTATGTTTAATCCCATTGGTATTTCAGTATGATTTTCATTGAATATCTACATTACTTTAGGCATTGTAGACATTTTAACAACTTTAATACTTCTAATCCTTGAATGTAGGATATCTTTTTCTTTTTGGTGCTTCTTTATTTCATCATGTAATTTTCATTACAGAAATCATTTGGCTTTGTGGCTAAATTTGTTCCTGAGTACTTTATTTGTAACTATTATGAATAGCACTGCTTGATTTTTTAACAGTTTCACTGTTAGGAAAATTGGAAGTTTTTCTGTATACTATTTCATATGTTGATTTAATATCCCACATCCTTACTAAAGTAGCTTTTAGTGGGGATTATCTACTGTCTTATTTTCTCTTCTTGCTGAGACAAAATACCTGACATGCCAAGGTAAGTGAAAAAGGTTTATTTGGCTCAGTTTGTAAAGGCTTCAGCCCATATCAGCTGACTGCAAGGGAGGGTGGCACAGGGGAACAGTTCATGGTAGACAGATGACAATAAAGCATTACGGGATCTTAGCAGTTTCTTTCCGCCTCTCTCATCTTATTCAGACCCCTTAGGGTGGGGAGCACTGACACCCTTAAGACTAGCACCCTTGGACCTAGCACTGGACCGTGAATCACACACTCTAGACTCAGCCACCTCTGAAAAATCCCCACCTAACACCACATGACGCTTTCAAAGGACATCTAAACACAACCCATTTTATACACACATATTTTATGTATATATTACACATATACACACATGAACATATATGGTCTTCAACTAGGGATGAGTTGGTAGGTCAATGCCTTCTTTCCTGATGCAATGCCCCTTTTTTATTGTTTCAAATTAATTTACTGGTATAATTTTAATATACCTAAAGATCACATTCATCATAAAAATTTGTATATACACAAAATATATCTTTTTTTTTCCCCATTCCCTGCCCCAAGAACCCATGTTCCCCTCCTTATTTACAAAGGTTTATTTCTCCTTTTCCCTCCCTCAACTTCTCTTCCCATTTGAACATTTTTTTCCTACTTCCTAATATCTGTCATCCATTTTGGTTTGCATTTACCTTTTGGGTTTCATACCCAAGGGAAACAGTGCAATATTTAAACATGTGTGTCCAATTTATTTCACTTTAAAGTATACTCTCAGGGTCCATCCATTTAGCTAGAAATGTCTCAAGTTTATCCTTCTTTATGGCAGACTAGTACTCCATTGTATGTAAAAATTATATCTTTATTTATTGTTAGCCTTTGTACTGTTTCCCAGATTTTTGCTATTACAAACTATAGTATAAACATGAGTGTCCATATACCACTGTGATATGCTTTTAACTCTTTTGGGAAGATAGTAAGAATGGGAATAGTTGAATCAAATGGAACTTGTTTTATATACTCCCACCAACAGGGGAGAAGTATCCTTTTTCTCCACCCCTTCATCATTTTTACTGGTTGACTTATTAATAATAGCCTTTCTTTCTGGAGTGAGATGGAATTTGTTTTGTTTAATTTGCATATCTCAAATGACCAGTGATATTGAACATCTTTTCATATATGTGTTTGCTATCTGTACTTCTTCTGCAAAGCATGTTTTTATTTCAGATAGCCATTTTTGGGTTGAGTCTTTAAATTTGGGGCTCTGATTTTTTTTAGTTCTTTATATATTCTAGATACTAATCCTTAGAATAGCTGGTAGACTTTTCCCATTTTTTCCCACTGTCTCTTTACTCTGTTGGTTTCTTTTGCTATACAAAAGCTTTTCTTTTGTCAAATCTTTATTGGTACATTATATATACACATCATGATCACATTCCACATTGGGAATTTATAGCAGTATATGACACAATGTAATTCTCATTTTTTCCCATTCCCCTACCCACCCTACAATACTCCACC